>JAPYZL010076376.1:0-11623 GCA_030522825.1 Platygaster orseoliae | reverse complement strand
GAATACTTTGAATAAAAAATTTGAAAAATTCGAGATATCTTGTTTATTTTGCGATTAATGGAATCAGTCTCGAAACTTAATGGACGCACTGTGTATTTATAAAAATACCAAAATTTAAGTAACAATTCTAATAAAACTGTAAAGTAATGAATAAATTTAATGTTATAAATGTACAATGTTTTGAACACCCATTTCAAAAATTATTTAATACAACAAATTGATTTTTTATGTTGGTTGGGTTCAACGACTTATACATATTTATTTCATTCCAATTCGCTATAATAATGAAATAATTAAATTCCAAGTAAAAATCATTTAAATCATACACGAAATTCGTGCAAATTCGTCAATATCTTAAAAAATGCAATTATTCAAACACAAAATCAACTGAAAATCATTGATAAATCAACGTAACTTGCGGGAAATACTCTCCGAAGCCTTGGAAAATCCGAGAAATTCCGAAAATCGGAAAATAAAAAGCGCAACGACCCTGATTGAAGCTCAACCGTTGGCGTCGAATTAATAGGTGCGCGCTTTTTTGCGTCCGAGTTGCCCCGGCCTCGAATGAGTAACGAGCATACGTGCCGGTTCACCTCAAACCGCAGACACAACGTTATTCATTAGCCAACTCAAGCACCCGAGCCCTCTATATTCCTATCTCGCTCGCTCCCTTGATTTCGCTTAATTAACGCGCGATTTTTCAACAATACCTCGCCGATGAAGACGCGCAAGGAACGATTGATGAAAAATCGCGCCACGATAATTCATGCTATCCAACTCCCTGGTCTCGAGAAAATTTGTCCCGTCGTGAATTTCCATTTGAGAATTTTCGGCACGTCCGATATTTGAAAAGTTACGAGAAACCGCGATTTTTCAAGACTTATCGTCGAGGAAAGATTTTTATAACGTTTAAGATTGAAAAAAAAATTGTTACTTTGTAGCGGAAAATGACGAGGCAAAATTCTCGAAGATTTTGTTTTGTGCAAAACTTTTTGAAAGAGCGCACGAAATTGGAGAGGTTAGGCGGAGGAACTAACACTTTGGAGTTTTTCCTATTTTAATGGGTTTTGTATGAAATTTCTGAGGGTTTACTTGGTATCACCGAGACCAACATCGAGGGACATCATGACGAGAAATCCGGCGATAGCGCTCCAACTAGCGATTTTTCCGTTGCCGCTGTGAACAGAAATGAATCATTTTTGGGTTACTTTTTTGTTCTGTTAAAGCCCTAAACCATTTGATAAAAAATTCCAGAATTCTAAATTTTTAACTTTGTACGATAAGACATTTTTTGAATAAAAAATTTTCCACTATCTTTGAGATTTACAAACATTTTCTGGGATTCTACAGCGGGAGCGCTCGACCTAGTAAGTAAGGGAGGGGGCGTAACGCGAAGATCACTAGACATTGGAATGAAATGAAATTTGGACACATAATTTTTCTTACTTTAGCGATGCTCCTGAAGTGCAGAAAAATTCATTGGCATTATTTATTTATACAGGATGTCCCAAGTGATGTGTAACAGCCGAAAACCATAGATTCCTTATGAAAATCTAAGACTTTTTTTCCTTCACCATTTTTTTATAAAACTTGAAATTTAAAAAGTTATTTAAGTCAAAAATTTTAATAATAAGTGACCTCTACCGACAAGTGGGGGTTAAATTCACAGACCAAACTTTTCCCACATTTTCTTCATATTTTTCTGAGTAAAAAAGTCCTTTGCCACTTTTTACAAAACTCAAAATCAAAAAAGATATTCGAGTTGAAAGTTTCAACCAATTAGATTTAATCAAGAAAATATGTCTTGAATCATGATTTCCTGAAATTACGTTGAATCTTGAATTTTGAACATATGTGACGCGCTCTGACAAAAGGGACCGACTCGGCAAAAGTGAAAGTTTTTCGTATTCTGCCAATTAAAGTTTAGTAATAGAACTTTTAGAATTAATCATAATACGAAAATCGATTTTTTGCCAAGAAGGTCCCTTTTGTCGGAGCGCATCACATATACTAAATTTCAGATAATATTTGAATTTCAAACCATGCCTTGATTTTGTTGCATCTTAAAATAGGATTCAATTTTACAGTGTAATATAATTAATATATTTCATATTTTTCACTGTATCTCAACTTATAACTGCGATATTTAACGTTTTACTACACTGCATGGTAAAAATTGTAGACTTTCCTAAAATACAGTAATTTTTCCAACATTTACAGTACAATATTACTAGGTTTTTTTTCTCAGTGTACCTCGTCCTTCCCCCTCCCCCCGGGTGCGATTTTTTTTCCGCGTTAACGCATTTTCCACGCATCCCTTGGCATCGTCGGCGATGATAATGCACGATAAAAATGCGGATTTACATTGGCACGCCAAAAGGAGGTATTTACCTCGCGGGATATGATTGATGCAAGGCAGAACGCCCACTGAAACACAACGGCCGCGTTTTCGCCGTGATCGTTTAAATTGATGGCCGTGTATAATTTACAAAATCAACAAGCCGTGACGCGAGCAATACCAGCCCCGGCTTGATCTCGACTTTGGCCGTATGTGCACTCGCGCCTCGGACGCCACAGCCCTTCCGTTTTTTCGCGCCTGCACGTCAACCTTTTCGGAGATATTGCTTTGCTAGGACACGAATCAGACGTCGATTTTCGCAACGTCTATGATTTTATATTTTTAAATTTGGATTTCTCGCGAAATTCGAGGAACTTTGATTCTCAGAACATCAAATTCTGAAGAGCAATATAGAAATCCATAAAAATAATATAAAATCTTATGTTTCAAGAATATTGTTTCAAATAACTAGTGATTTCCATAGATAAGTAATAATTGAGTATAAAAAACCCACCAATTGCCATGAAGATGGAAATAAGTCAGTGTTAATAACAATCACCAATACTTTGAAAACAAACGCTCAAAATACCAAAAAATATTTCATTTCATACGCAATCATCTATTACAATAATTCTACTTAAATTTCAAACACATATTCGAGTTTTCTATCAAAATCCAAAATGTCCAGTTATTTCCAGAAACAGAATTTCCGGATATTTTCCGGAAATTTCCCGGGTGATTTTCTCGAATTATTTGTATTGAATATTCTATAGAGAAAAAATAACCATAACTGTAGCGTAATTATTTATGGATACTTTTTTATTAAACAAATTTTTTGTTTTTTGTTTATTGTCTATTATTTTATTATATAACTGTATAGTTTTTTGAAGAAATAGTCTTTGTTTAGATTGCAAGTATTTTATGGATTCCGAGTGGTTTTAATATTTTTATAAATTGTTAAGATTTCTAGAATTTTATGCTTTCGAAGTTCAAGTTTACGGGATTTTTATATTTTTATAGAGTTTTCAGAAAATTATTTCTGCATAGAATTTCAGTATTTCATAGATTTCTATTATTATCAGCCTTTAGTATTTTTCAGCATTTATAAGCCTTTATAGCAATTCGTAGGATTTTTATATATTTCTAATGTTATTATGAATAACTATGCAGATTTTCAAAATTTGATACTCCTTATTGCAAAGTTTCATAGATTTATAATACTTGCAGCATTTTTTGTATTATTTCAATATTTCTACGATTCGAAGAATTTTCTCAAATTTTCGTGGGTTTCTGTAGAGATTTTTAGAATCAGATGCTCTAGGTTTTCAAGTTATCTAGATTTTTAGTAGTTTATGGATATTCATAAAAGCTTTACCAACATGGATTTTAAGTGTTTCTAAATTTGTGGTATTTTTCGTATTTTTTCCTATTTATCAAATTTTTTGTTCATCTATGAATCGCTATTTAGATTTCGGGAATTTGATACTCTCGAATTCAAGGTAAATTAAATTTTATATATATGAAAGGATTTTTAAAAAAATTGTTTATAAATCGATTTGGAGAACTTTCTAGTATTTAAATGAATGGCTGTATAGATTTTTAGAATTTAATGCTTTTGTATTCAGAATTTAATAGATTTCCATTACTTTCAGTATTTTTAGTCTAATTTCTGTATATATACAGTTCAAAGGATTTGCTGGTATTTTCATGAATTTCTGTATAGATTTTTAGAATCAGATGCTCTAGGATTTCAAGTTATCTAGATTTTCAGTAATTTATGGATTTTCAAGAAAGCTTTATCAGCATGGATTTTGGGTGTTTATGAATTACTAGAATTTTCTTACTTTTTCGTATTAATCAAATTTTTTCTGTATTTATACGGATCGCTATTTAGATTTCTGAAATAAGATACTCTCGACTTCAAAATTAATTATATTTTAAGCATATGAAAGTATTAAAAAAAAAACAGTTTACACATCAATTTTTAGGATTTTTTTAGGTTTCTAATAGTATTATGGATAACTATGTAGTTTTTCAGAATTTGATGCTCTTAACTTTAAAGTTTCATAGCTGTATATTACTTTTAGTGTTTTTTGTATTTTTTCAGTTTTTATACGATTCAAAGGATTTTCTGATATTTTTATGGATTTTTGTATAGATTTTTAGAATCAGATACTCTAGGATTTCTAGTTATATTGATTTTTAGTAATTTATGGATTTTCAAAGAAGCTATATCAACATAGATTTCGGGTGTTTATCAATTTCTCGAATATTTCGTACATTTTTGCATTTATTGAATTTTTTTTGTTCTTCTGTGGATCACTATTTAGATTTCTGGGATTTGATACTCTCGAATTAAAAGTAAATTATATTTGACGTTTATGAAAGGATTTTAAAAAAAACTGCTTATACATAAATTTAGAGAACTTTTTGGTATTTTAATGAATTACTGAATAGATTTCTAAAATTAAATGCTTTTGAATTCAACATTTTATAAAACTGATTAGAGTATTTTAAAGATATCTGGTATTTATACTTTTTCACACATTCGTCAACATTTATAAAATTCGGACTAATTCTCTACTTTTTTAATGCACTTTTACTATTTTGCATTTTTTTACATTTATCACATTTTGCACGATTTTCAAGTTCTTTTGTGTATCCAGGGTGTCTATCGATCGGCTATTTTCAAATTCCCAGTCATTCCCCGGTCAGTTTTGACCCAGAAATTTTCGTATTCATAAGCAACGGCGACCGATACGGAAGAAAAAAATCATTTTCGCGCGAAATTTAAAAATTTATCTTTTTTTAACTAGAATTCCGAATTTTCCCAGTCATTTCCCGGTTTTTGCCTCTTTGAGCGAATTCCCGGTTTTTTCCGGTTTCTCGGTCGAGTAGATACCCTAATAATTGAGCAATAAAAATCGCGATAGAACAAGAAACTCGCGAGACGCGAATTTTATTTCAACTACTCGCTTAACCGAGGAACATTCTTCTTAAAAATTCGGTTTTCCCAAAATAGGCTACCTTGGAAAATGCTGATTTTTTCATAGTTAATCTTTGACTTACTTTTATAATAATCAAGCGAAAAAAATTGCGTGGACCCAAGAAACTTGCGAGATGCGAATTTTTTTTTTTGAACTACTAGCTTTAACCCCATTTAGGAGGCAATTTTCTCCAAGAAAATTCAGTTTTTTCAAATCCGGTATCTGGGAGAGTGATGATTTTTTGCATGGCCACTCTTTGACTTATGATATCATAATTCAACAACAAAAAATGTGATCGCCTAAGAAACTCGCAAGATGCAAATTTTCATTTCAACTACTCGCTTAACCAGGGAACATTCTTCATGAAAATTAAGTTTTATCAAATCTGGGATCATGGATTTCACTGATTTTTTGGATATTCAATCTTTGACTTACTTTTATAATAATGAAGCAATAAAAGAACTGAGGAAGCAAGAATCTCGCGAAATACGAATTTTTATTACAACTACTAGTTTAAACAGCTAACATTGTTCATGAAAATTCGGTTTTCTCAAATGTGCGGACCTTGGATTTTGCAGATTTTTTTCATAGTCAATCTTTGACTTACTTTTATGATAATTAAGAAATCAAAATCGCGATAGAGCAATAAAGTCGCGAGTCGCGAATTTTATATCAACTACTCGCTTAACCGGGGAACATTATTTTTGAAATTTCGGTTTTAAAATAGGCTATCTTGGAAAATGCTGATTTCTTTGCAAAATGAATCTTTGACTTACTTTTATGATAATTTACATGGTGTTTATCGATCGGCTATTTTTAAATTCCCGGTCATTTCCCGGTTTTCTCGCGGTCAGTTTTGACCCAGAAATTTTCGCGATCATAAGTAACAGCGACTGATATGGCAGAAAAAAATTCTTTTCGCGCGAAATTTGAAAATTTATTTTTTTTTTTTTCACTAGAAATCTAGATTTTTCCGGTCATTTCCCGGTTTTTGCCGCTTTGAGCGAATTCCCGGTTTTTTCCCGGTTTTTCCCGGTTTCCCGGTCGAGTAGACACCCTGGTATAACTACTTAAATCTCTACAATTTGATGTAAAGAAATTTTATTTGATGATGGAAAACACTGTAAGGGACACTCCTGGAACGTTTTTTCATCCATTTTGTATGTGCTGAACTGTAAGTTTTAAATAAGCAATAATAATTAAGCCAGGAAAAATTTCCGGAGATTTCGAAAAATTCAAGTACAATTCTCGAATTTCCCTGGGCACCCTAAATAAAAAAATCACAGCACGAGAACAAGCGCCGATGATTTAATAATTCCGAATGTAAATGCGATGCCCAAAACTCGTTTCGCGACGGTTCTTTCTTTTTTTTTTGTTCTCTCGCGGCGAGAAAACGAGGGCACATTTTTTTCAATCAATACCACCGCTCGATCTGCAACGGTTTCCTGAAAGAGGGATCTATTTTCACTTTTGTGATTTCCGATGGGGTTCCCGAGGGAGCGCATCGCGCTCGAGTATCTCAGGAGCTCGTCTTTGGCCGATGGGGTTGTTAGATCGTACGCCCAAGTACAAAAGACAGCCAATTATAATGACAATGCGCGCCTAGCGATGGGCCCTGGGAAAGAAATCCGCCTTGCAAACTTAACTACGCCGCTATTTCTCTTAATAGCGCCCAACGTGCGAGCCTAGGCAATCTTTCACACACGCTTTTCGGGGCGGGAACGAGATATTTAACTTACTCGCTAACCGCGTGACCTCGTCTGTGAAATTGAATGTGATGATCGCGAAGAGAGTTTCACTTAGAGAAATTCATGCAGGCAAATGTATTAAAAAATTTGCCTTAAAACTCAATTTCATTGATTGTTACTGATTTAATTATATAATTTGTCATTATAGAAATAATGACAAATTGACAATGAAATGATGTAACAAATTATTATACAAATTTATATATTTCCTAGTTTTGGCGTTTTGCACCCTTAAAAATCCCTTAATCGCGCGAGAAACTCGAATATGGGTTGAAACGTGAAACGGAAACGGATGCAAGTGCACGGTCGGCGATGCCAAAAGCGCCGCTGTTGCCACTGTTTCGAGTCGACAGTAGTTAAAAGAAGAGGAAACGGGGAGGATATGTATCTGCATATAGGCGCGAAAAACGAAGAAAAAAGAAGCCGGAACCAGTTGAAGAAACGAGCTTCGAGGATGAATGCTTCTTTTCTATAAACGGACTCGTCCGTCTCATTTCCACCCAGTTTTAATCTATACTCGTCTTTCCGATACGTTGCTTTTTATAAGCTCAGAAATGAATTTCAAATCATTGTTACAATAATAATTTTAATTTATCTATACGGGTATATACCCCGTTTTACAGACAATAATTGAAGTACCATGGCATCTCTATTTATCCATAGGTCGCTGGTTCAAATCCGGCTCGAAGGACCAAAATGTTGGGGATAATTTACCTCAATCTGAGACATAAAAACACTTCCGATTCTTTGAGACACAACTTGACCTTTTCATTCGATTCTTGATTAAAACAAATGGTTAATTTACATGATGCGGTCTTTACTTGTTGGTGGCTGATTCACAATATGTACAATCTTAACTGAACACATACACACGAGCCGAGCAGAATATACGTGTGCTCCGCGCTGCTCAGCCAATCACCTACTCGATCCAGTGATTGGTCGAACAAGTGGAGAGCACGCGCTCACCAAATTCAAACCGAAACCAAAAAAAAAAAAGAAGAAAAAACAAACAAATGACATATGAATACTTCAGTGAACACAAACAAAAGAATTAAAAATACAAACAATAAAAAAATTTTTAAAAAAACAATACAATATATTTATTGTTATTGTTATGTTATTGTATATATAATAAAAAATTTAACGAAAAAACTCATTGAATTTTCAAAGTGACAAGACCCCTTTTGGTCTGACAATATTTCCATGAACTTTGTAGTTGAACAGCTTTGAATAGCTCGACAATGGAAGAAAAAAGTCGATTTCACATACCTTATATGCATCTCAGGAATAATATCATCGATCACGACGTAGATCATTGCACCTGCAGCGAATGCAAGAGCGTAAGGAAGTATGGGACTAGCGAGGCCAACCCCGACAGCGCCAATGACGCCGGCGATTGGCTCAACCATACCCGACAATTGGCCGTACCAAAAGCTCTTCAGCGTGCTGAATCCAGCTGCTTGCAGCGGAAGCGCCACGGCCAATCCTTCCGGAAAATTTTGTATACCTATTCCTATGGCGAGGTTTCTGAAACACATTAAAAATTTCGAGCCATACATTATCACAGTCAAAAAGGAATCACTTTCTATCAAAGTTACTTTGATGTCTGGGTGAATAAAATAAGAAGAAATTAGAACTTACGATAACTAATTCTGGAAGCTTCTGGAATTATGTTATCTTTGTGTTAAATTAAAAAAAAACCTTACACTAAATTCTTTCTCACTCACATTTTCCCCTCCCACGATCACCACGCCCTTTGAATAATTCAAATACCGCATTCCACTCGAAAACGTCACTTCGTTACCAATTACAATGATTTTCGAATTTAAAATTCAAGTTTATCGCCAAGCTCCCGGCTTTATCTGTACCGTACCATAAAATTCCAAAAGCTGGAACACAACTGCGATTCGAAAAAAATCCCTTCCCCCTTCACATACTTATACGGAAAATCAGAAAATAGAATTCGAAACCAAAACGAGCTTGAAGGTTCGAAAGCAAAAGACTAGTCGCGGATTGATAAGATAAGGACAAGTTCTGCACGAGCGACGTGTATTCCCGTGTACCGCGGGCGAGTTCCCCCGAGTGCCCATCAGCTTCCACATTCCCGAGATTTTTCCAGCTGTTCATTGAGGCTGCTACAGCGGCGCTCGATCGCAAACATGCCGATAATCGTTTAATAATAATACGAAATATTGCAGACAAAGAATGAATCGAATTCGTTTATTTTAAGTTAGTCTTCTTCTCTTGAGAAAAATGTCTTGAAAACCTACTAGAGTACAAAATATAGTTGGTATCATGAAAAAAGTTATCCTTTTTCTCTTACTATAGTAGCTAACCATTCTTACACCTCATGTTTCCAGAGCACGAGGAACAAACAACTTCCAGAACCTATACCTACTTGCTCAGACTTCATGCCCTGAAACCGCTAAATGAACACGTTCATGTCACGACCTTCGCTCTCTAGTTAAAAAACTCTCATCCTCTGAAACAACGCATGGCATGAATTACGAAATATAGTTCTACCATTAAAAAAGTTATCTTTCACTCTTACTATCTTAACTAACCATTCTTACACCTCATGCTTCCAGAACACGAGGAACAAGCCCAGACTTCATGCCCTGAAACCATTAGATGAACACGTTCATGTCACGACCTTCGCTGAAAGAATGTGTATCCTCACAATGTAGCAATGACTGACAGAAAACACCGAAACTAGTATGTTCTATACTGACAAAACCCAAATTCCTCGAGTATTAAGCATTTCGACTATACTTGCAAGAATCGCGAGCATGATCTACGCAAGATGTAATTCTGGCATAGCATCAAGTCCAAAATATAGTTCTACCATTAGAAAAGTTATCTTTTGCTCTTTTTATTGCAGCTAACCATTTTTACACCTCATGCTTCCAGAGCATGAGGAACAAGCCAAGACTTCATGCCCTGAAACCATTAGATGAACACGTTCATGTCACGACCTTACTCGTACCTTCCATACTGACGAAACCCGAATTCCTCAAGTATTCAGCATTTCGACTATACTTGCAAGGATCGCGAGCATGATCTACGGAGAAGTAATTCTAGCACGGCGTGAAAGAGAAAAAGCCTGCGAAAAGAGCGGGAGATGAAAGGGGAAAGGCAGGGGCGGAGAAGGCAAGTGGGAAAGAGAGAGGCGCATAATGGGAGATTGCGATGTGACAAGGACGGGGCGATCGGCGAGCAGGTGAATGAACTACTCGATCGTACGCACTCGCTCGCTCGAGCGATATCACATATTGCACTGGCGAGTGCTTTTGATCCGTCGAATCGGCAGTGGTACTCGCGCTTCTAGGTACACCTCGGATGCGGAGCCCGAGATCGCTCGGGGCGATCTCAAGCCGATCAAATGAATGACCTGGCGCAGGAACGCATTCTCGGGGAGAGCGGAATGAAGCTGGCCAAGAATGAGGGGGAGAAAGAAAGAGCCAGCGGTGAGCTTGGGTAAATTTTTTCGGGGGTCCTGGTAAAATGAAGTGAATTGAAAAGTTGCGTGGAAAAAAAATCAAATTTGGCGACATATGTATCTATTATTTTTAGAAAAAAATAGAAGCATATTTTAATTTTTGCTTTCAATTGATTATTTTGAAGGATACGTTAATTTTAAATTGTTTGAATTTTTCAAACGATGTGTTTTCGTCGGTTTTTGAGAAATGACGAAAAAATATATATCTAAAATTTTTTGATAAACTAACAATAAAATATTATTTTTATTTTTTATTTACATATTGTATGTTTTTTGCAGTATTGAAAAGCTATACTTGTAATGAATCGAATTTCGGAGATTCAGATTTCTTGGCTAAAAACTTAACTGAAATGTGTAACTACTTTGCGAATTTCGAAATATTTGTTTGAACAATTGAAAAAATAGCATTGACAAAATATATGTTAAAATAAAGGAGTATTTTAATCATCTTCAAGTAATGAATTGAAATTTTACTGCAAAATGTTCCAAATTATCCAAAAATGGCACAATTTTGTTATGCATGATTTAGATAAAAAATTTCATAAAATACTCTGAGTGATATAATCAAGGAGGTAAGAGAATAATAAAAAAATGTGAACTCATATTAACATATAGAAAATTTCGATTGTTTTTTAACTGTTATAATGTCTATTTTAAAAAATTTCACCTACAATAAAAAAATTACACGTTTTTCTAATTTTAGAACTTCTATTTATCATTACTTGAATCATGGTTCTAATCATTTTAGATTTTTTTTTATTTGTGGCCTTTCTTTTAAACTCTTATTACGTAGTAAATTTGGTAAAAAAATTTGAATTAAGAATTCATAAGAAACAAAATTCAAATGATTGATTCTTTACTAATTAGTAGAGCGATTTTCAAATTTTATGTTAAGGGCCAAATTTTCCGAAAAAAAAGTTGATCGAAAAATGAGAATGCATTGAAAAACTAATTTTTCCCATGCATCCGTAAAAAAGGCCACTTTATTTCTATGGAATGCGGGAACAAAAGCCTCTTTTTGGGGTACTAGGAAATCAGCAGAAAATATCAA
>JAPYZL010076352.1:0-13951 GCA_030522825.1 Platygaster orseoliae | reverse complement strand
TTTCATTGTCGGGCATTCAAAATTTCGGTTATATCATGTTTCGGGACGTTGGATTGTCGGTTCTTTTTTTGTTCGACGCATTGGGTAAGCGGGGCAATATTCACGCTCGGTCTCGTACGATTTCGGGGACTCCTCTTTTCGGTCTCTCGATATTCGGTCAAATGACCCTTTCGGGGCAATGGTGGCGTCTCTAATGCATTTTTTTTCAATTCTCTAATATTTCTCAATATACGACTTGAAATTCGAAATTTTTGAATGTAAAAAACAGTCGATTTCTTTGAATATGAATTTGTAAGTTAAATATTTGCCATTTTTGTCATTTCGATCATATTTCTTTTTCCAATTTTGATATTTCACATCAATTTTTTCGAAATTCCTAGAATTTCCTCATTTATTTATTAAATCATTCATTTTTTTACAATAATCTGGTATTGCTTAATATATAACTTGAAATTCAACATTTTTGAGTGTAAAAAACATTCGAATTTTTTGAATATGCATCTTCAAGCGTAATAAGTCGTTTGGCTGAATTGCAAGTGACTGTTTTTTGATCTGAATTTTCTTGTCTTTTTTCCTACTTTTTGGTATTATATAGTATTCAATTTCTTTTTACTATGTATAAATTTGAACTTTTATTCGAAATAGTACAATATTTTTTTATTTTATCAATCGTTAATTTCAATAGTTGAATTCAGGGATCGAGACCGATATATATTATATATGCGCGGTTGAGAGTAAAAGACAAACTAGTAAGAAACAAAAAATATTGTATATATACAGGGTATATCACAGTTTTTGGAAATCCTTGAAATCATGAATTCCTCGTGAAATTCTTAGACGATTTTCCCTTTGTCAGTTTTTACAAAACTCAAAATCAAAAAAGTTATTCACGTTTGAAATTTAAACAATAAATGCGCTTTTTCGATAAGTGGGGATAAAAACTACAGACCAAACTCTACCTAAATTTTCTTTATATTTTTCTGAGTTGAAAAGTCCTCTGCCACTTTTTTCAAAACTCAAAATGAAAAAAGATATTCGAGTGCAGAATTTGAGAAATCTGATTGATTGAAACTTCTAACTCAAATTTTTTTTTTTTCATTTTGAGTTTTTTAAAAAGTGGCAACAGACTTTTCAACTCAGAAAAATATGAAGAAAATTTGGGTAGAGTTTAGTTTGTGGTTTTTATCTCGACTTGTAGAAAAAGCGCATTTATTGTTTGAATTTAAAAGTTAATTAACTTTTTTAATTTTGAGTTTTGTAAAAAATAGTAAAGAAAAAATTGTCTTAGAATTTATATATATAATGTATATATTTTGTAGCAAAATATATTATATTTTTTATAATTAAATAAATATAAAAAATATTTTAAAAAAGACTTATCTGCCTTGAACATTTTTTTCAAATTTTGAAATAAATGAAAAGCTGTTGTGAAAATTTGTCGAATTCAAAAAAAAATTATAATTTATGATAAGTAAAATTATTTGGTTGTTAAATATAAGCAACTCAAAGTTTTTGGTTTTGATAAATAGAAAACAAAAAAATGCCATTTTATAAAATATTTTCTTTTTCAACTAATAAAAAGGTTAAGTTTTTATAATTCATTTTAAAATATTTATCAGAAATAAATTAACTAAAATGTTGGAAGCAGAATTATCAACAAATAAAAAGATAAAGCTCGACTTATTTTTAAGAAGTATCGAGTAGATGAACTAAGCTGGTTTTGGCTTTGAGGGTCTTAACATTTTCAAGAAGTAGTTTGTTACTATATACTAGTGCATAAGAAGTTTCACTTTGTGAAATTTCTCTGTAATTATTATTATTTATTCATCGTAATTACAGAAATTAGAATACATCTATAAAAAAAAGATTCACTTGCCTTGAAAATTTCGTTGATATAAAAGAAAAACTATTTTGTGAAATTTTATTGAATTAGAGGAAATTCATAATATACGATAAGTTAAGATACGTGGTTGTTAAATATTTCTTCATCGATATAAATAAGATTTACTTCAACAATTTGGAAGTTATTGATTTTAATAAGTAGAAAAAAGATCATTTCATGATTTATTTGCTTTTTTAACATATTAAAAAAATAGATTTTTTATAGTTTATAATTTATTTTAAAATATTTATCATAAATAAATGAACTGAAATGTTAGGAGAAGAATGATTAAGAAACATAAATATAAAACTTATTTTAAAAAGTATCAAGTAGATGAGCTAAGCTGGTTCTGGCCCCGAGGGTCTTACCATAGTACCATTTTTAAGAAGTAGTATGGTACTATGCCAGAGTTTCATTATTTCTTATAATAGTTATTGTATTCCCGTAGGTTAATTGTATTCCCGTAGGTTAATTGTAAAAATTTTTAGTTTCAATTAATTAGGTTTAGGATGATTTAGTGTGGATATTTTATACTTTAGAAAAAATGTGATTTGGAACTTTTAGGGTTAGGATGTTTTAGGTATAATATTTTCTACCTCAAACAATAATGGTAATTGTAAATTTTTCAGCGGAGACGATTTGGCAACAGCGATTCTGAGGAGGAAAGACAGGCCAAACAGGTTGATCGTAGATGAGGCCACGAATGACGACAATTCCGTGGTCGCCCTGTCGCAGGCGAAAATGGACGAACTCCAGTTGTTCAGAGGTGACACTGTTTTGCTAAAGGGCAAACGTCGCAAAGAGACCGTTTGCATCGTCTTGTCTGACGAAAATTGCCCAGACGAAAAGATTCGTATGAACCGCGTTGTGAGAAATAACCTCAGAGTTCGTCTCTCGGACGTCGTGTCGGTACAATCCTGCCCAGAAGTAAAATATGGAAAACGCATCCATGTTTTGCCCATGGATGATTCGGTCGAAGGCTTGACAGGGTAAGAACAAACATTTTTTTATGTTTCATGTTATGTTGATCTATATTTTTATTAATTATTACATTTTCTCCAAAGATAAAAGGATTGATTCTCAATTTGTACGAGGCCAAATCTGACAAATAATAATGATAATAAATAAATAAATAAAAAGATTAATGTGGTTGTTTCAGAAATTTGTTTGAGGTTTACCTCAAACCCTACTTTCTCGAAGCGTACAGGCCCATCCACAAGGATGACAACTTTATCGTTCGCGGAGGGATGAGAGCAGTGGAATTTAAAGTGGTTGGAACCGATCCTGGTCCTTATTGCATCGTTGCACCTGACACTGTTATTCACTGCGAGGGGGACCCAATCAAACGCGAGGTAATTTTATTAGTGTTAATTGTATCAATCTTGAACTAATGTAAACAGAATTGATACAAAAAAAACTTTTTTTCCCTTCATGCATGTTTTCAAGGTTTTCTTGGTCCCGGTAGAGCGGGTCTAAAAATGGTCTTTTTTGCCCTAGGGTAAAAAAAAATTGACGAAAACCCTCAAACATTCGTACTTTTTAATTGGTGAAAAATATCAGGAACAAATGTTACGGGGTTTATTGCAGTAAAAAATTATTATTTTGATGATTAAAATAAAAATTTAAAATCTCAAAAAAACTTGCAAAAAAAGAAAGGCCAAGAAAATTGATTTGTTAACTTATTAATTGAAGCAAGCATATTAAAAAAATTTTCAGGAAGAAGAGGAAGCTTTGAATGCTGTTGGTTATGATGACATCGGAGGCGTCCGTAAGCAATTGGCGCAAATCAAAGAGATGGTTGAACTTCCTTTGCGCCATCCATCTTTGTTCAAGGCTATCGGAGTCAAACCACCGCGTGGTATTTTGTTGTACGGTCCACCAGGAACCGGAAAAACCCTCATCGCCCGAGCAGTCGCCAATGAAACTGGCGCATTCTTTTTCCTCATCAATGGTATGTTAACTCTTCCATTTTTCAGTATAGTATTTGAAAAAAAAGTCATCAATATAATGAAATTTAAAATTTGTAGTGTTATGTTTGCAATATTTGATTTTTTATGCTATATTTATTCAGTAAAGTAATAATACAAAGCAAATTCATCAAAGATTATGCTTGAATAAAGTTAAGAGATGATGGAATATGATATTTTCAATAACAATTTTTAGAATTTTGCAAAAAGTACTTAAATTAGTTATAAATTATTATACTAAACAAATAGTAGTTATAGTATAGAATAAAATAATAGTTACTAAAAATATAATAATTAGGAATAATTTTAAAGTCTGTGATTTATAATGATTTAATTTTTTATGTTGACAAAGTTTACCACGTTGGAAAATCACACGAGAATTTTTTTCTGAGATTTGAATAATTGATTTAAAATTTGAATCAGAATTCTCAGAATTTTTTTCACTGAATTCAGTAAATTCTTGAATGCATAATTCAAATTTGAGAATATGAATCACAATTTTCAGAATTCAGTGAAGTTACTCAAGTTACACAGTGAATTCTTTCAGTGAATTCTTGAATTTTTTTAGTGAATTTTCAAATTTATAATTTGAATCAGAATTTTTGAATCTAGAATTGGAATTTCAAAATTTTTGAAATTAGAATTCAAATTTCAGAATTTGAATAAGAGTTTTGAATTCAGAATTTAATTTTCAGAATTAGAATCAGAATTTTTATCTTTAGAATTTAAAATTTTAGAATTTCAATTAGAATTTTTATTTTTAGAATTTCCAAATTCAGAATTTGAATCAGAATTCTCAGAATTTTCAAATTCTTGAATTTTTTCACTGAATTCAGTGAATTCTTGAATTCATCATTCAAATTTAAGAATGTGAATTAGAATTTACAGAATTCTGTGAAGTTTCACAGTGAATTATTACAATTTGTTCTTTCTTACAGTGACTTCTCAAATTTTTTCAGTGAATTTTCAAATTTATAATTTGATTCAGAATTTTTGAATCTTGAATTGAAATTTCAGAATTTGAATAAAAGTTTTTGAATTTAGAATTTAATTTTCAGAATTGGAAACAAAGTGTTAGAATTCAGAATTAAAATTTCAGAATATGAATCAGAATTTTTTAATTTCAGAATTTGAATAAAAATTTTCAGAATCTTTGTATTCTTGAATTTTTAAAAACTTCCTTATTAGAGGCTTTGTCAAATTTGATTTTCCAAGGTTTCACATTATTTTTGGTAAATCTCTGAAAAAAATTTTAGTGTTATTTGTGAACGTTGTAAACTTTATGAACATTAATTTTTTTATTTAAAAAAAAAAGGAATTTTCCTGTAACTGTGATGTTTTGATATTTTTTAAACATTTTTTAGTAGTTGGATTAAAAATTTTAAGAAATATGAAAACAAGTTTAAATGCGTACAATAAAATTTGAAACTCATAATAGGTGTCAACTTAAAACCAAAATTTTTGGTGCATGAATTTTGAACTTGCAGAATATAACGAACAATGAAAAATAATTCATATTTAAACTACATAGTTACTCTGTATACTTTTTAGCTAAAACTTCTAAGGATTTGATTCTGAATTTTAAAAAAATTATCAACAGCTCTAATTTGCTATTTAAAACTTTTCATTCAAAATTTCGAGTAACATAACAAATCTTAGTTTTGAAAAGAAGAAAAAAAAGTTTTTGAAAAATAAATACTAAGTTTGAATATTTTATTTCGAAGTTCTATTTAAAAAAAAAATATTGAAAATAATCTGTTGGATTCAAATTTCATAGCATATTTTAATCCGATCATTTAGTATTTTCATTTTTTAAAACATTAAAAAAAATTTTAATCCATGCAGCGAAATTTGAAATTGTAGTAATTTCAAACTTTGAAACAAACAGTTTTTGTTTATCGATCTCCAATTTGAAACTTGGAATGTGTAAGAAAATATGCAAAAATAACTAACAACATTTGAAATTTAAAAATTAATTAGCACAGTTGCTAGTTTGTTCAAATTGTCAATTTTCCAACTTGAATTAAAAGTAAGTCAATTACAAATTTGAAAAATGGGCAAAAGGAATAGCTTGAAAAATTAATATGTTTAAATTTAATAAATTTATGAAATTCTTATCATTGAATAAAAATTTTTTATCCTTGGAAATTCCTTTTCTTCGTAAATTTCATCGAAAATTTTTTCTCAACAATAACACGAGTTGTAAAAATATTGAAAAAGTCTGACAGGATTTCAAAAATATTTTATGAGGGTCCATTACTTATTTCTAATATCAGATAAACTCTGTTGCAAGACTATAAATGTTAAATGATTTGATATTTCCTAATACTATCAGAAACCCTGAAAAATGCATAAATTATTCTTAAAAAATTGTGATAAACGATACACAATATAATAAACTCGTGAAAATTAAGAGTAGTAGGAAATTCTCACAATTTTAAAAATTTATAAACTCGCTAAAATTAATTAATTCTGATTCAAGTTCTAAAGTTTAAATTCCAAATTTGAAAACTCTTATTTATATTGTGAAATTTGAATTCTGAATTCAAAAATTTTGATTTAAATTCTGAAATTTCAATTCTAGATTCAAAAATTCCGATTTAAATTATAAATTCGAAAATTCACTGAAAGATTAACAAATTGGAAGAATTCACTGTGAAACTTTACTGAATTCTGAAAAGTATGATTCAAATTTTAAACCAATAATTCAAATCTCAGAAAAAAAGTTCTCGTGTGATTTTTCAACGTTGTAAACTTTGCCAACATGTTCTTTGTACGTTTGACATGTTACTTAGAAACTCAAAAAAAAAAAAGATTGAAAACATTTATATTGTTCATTTTCAGGCTATTTTAAATTACATCTCGCAATGTCTCAAAATACCAAAAAATGCGTTTAGTAATTCATAAACAGCTTTAAAGTAATTTTCAAAAATATTCAGTATTTCGTCGAAAAATCAAGTAGAAGATATTCATAATAAAATGTTTTCAACAGGTCCTGAAATCATGAGCAAGCTCGCCGGAGAATCGGAGAGTAACCTGAGAAAAGCCTTCGAAGAGGCTGAAAAAAATTCTCCAGCTATTATTTTCATCGACGAGTTGGACGCTATTGCTCCTAAACGAGAAAAAGTAAATTTTTACATTAATTTAGCGAATATTCTTTTTTTTATTTCAATGATAATTTGTTCAGTTACATTCCGTAATTTGTTGAGCAAGAAAAATGATTCCTTTCGACTGTTTCTGTGAATTAATAGACTCACGGTGAAGTGGAAAGGCGCATCGTGTCGCAACTGCTGACGCTTATGGACGGCATGAAGCAAAGTTCCCACGTGATCGTCATGGCCGCCACGAATCGGCCGAACACCATAGATGGCGCCCTGCGTCGGTTCGGCAGATTCGATCGCGAGATCGACATCGGCATTCCCGACGTCACTGGCAGGCTAGAAATCCTGCGCATCCACACCAAGAACATGCGATTGGCCGATGATGTTGAGCTCGAGGAAGTGCGTATCATTGATTTATTTTTATTTTTTTAATAGTAATGACTGCAAGATTTCTAGTAGAAAATTCCTCAGCCAATTTTTTCAGTTCTTAAAAATGATCAAGTTACTTAACTTTCTTATTTGTTAATGACAACGTTTTGCGATTACAAGTTCATGGCTGAATACGCTTAAATAATATCAAAAGACAAAAAATTTTATCTTTCCTACTTGATATTTATTCATTATATTTTTATCAAGATTGCGGCCGAGACTCACGGCCATGTTGGTGCTGATTTGGCATCTCTCTGCTCGGAGTCCGCGCTCCAACAGATTCGTGAAAAAATGGACTTGATCGATTTGGAGGACGATCAAGTTGACGCCGAAGTGTTGTCCTCGCTGGCCGTTACAATGGACAATTTCAAGGTAAAAATCAAAGTCCCGTTAATTCTTGTCATTGTTTAAGTCATGCCCAGTTGCACATTACAATTGTTGTTTTGTTTAGTACGCGATGTCGAAGAGCAGTCCAAGCGCACTTCGTGAAACAATCGTTGAAGTACCGACTGTCACCTGGAATGACATCGGAGGGTTGCAGAACGTTAAATTGGAGCTCCAGGAATTGGTTCAAGTACGTTCAATCTTACTTTTATGTAGCTCATGTTGATTGTTGTATAAAATATTGTTTCACTTATTTATTTCCTTTGCAGTATCCTGTGGAGCATCCAGACAAGTTTTTGAAGTTCGGCATGCAACCGTCGAGAGGAGTTTTGTTTTATGGCCCGCCTGGTTGCGGTAAAACTCTCTTAGCCAAAGCTATCGCTAACGAGTGCCAGGCTAATTTCATTTCCGTCAAGGGACCCGAGCTGTTGACTATGTGGTTCGGAGAATCGGAGGCCAATGTCCGAGATGTTTTTGATAAGGTTTGTACCATTTAATGTAATAATTCTACATTGAAAATAGATCGTTTCTCGAATAATTTTGAATATCAGTGATGCTTGTAATTAGGCAAGATCGGCCGCGCCTTGCGTTCTCTTCTTCGACGAGCTGGATTCCATTGCTAAATCCCGAGGTGGAAGCGTGGGCGATGCAGGTGGCGCCGCGGATCGCGTCATCAATCAGATTCTCACGGAAATGGACGGCATGGGAGCGAAGAAGAACGTATTTATCATCGGAGCAACGAACCGTCCTGACATCATCGATCCCGCGATTTTGCGACCTGGCAGATTGGACCAGTTGATCTACATTCCACTGCCCGATGAAAAGTCCAGAGAGGCCATTTTCAAGGCCAATTTGCGCAAATCCCCCATTGCTAAGGTAAAATTTTCGTTTTATGTTAGTTTCGGTTGAAAAATATTTGATTTTCATTCAAATTAATGTAATTTTTATTGAAATTTTCAGGACGTCGATTTATCTTACATCGCCAAAGTCACGCACGGATTTTCCGGAGCCGACATCACGGAAATTTGTCAACGCGCTTGCAAACTTGCAATCCGTCAGTGCATAGAAGCTGAGATTCGCAGAGAAAAAGATCGCCAAGCCAATCCTTCGGTTTCTATGGATGTGAGTGTTGAATTTTACAAGAATCCAACTTAATTAGAACATTGGGGAAGTTTGAAATTATTTTTTAAATAATTTTTGCAGATGGATGAAGACGATCCAGTTCCTGAGATTACAAGAGCCCATTTCGAGGAAGCTATGCGATTCGCTCGTCGTTCCGTGTCCGACAACGACATTCGCAAATATGAAATGTTTGCACAAACTTTGCAACAGAGTCGTGGATTCGGAACCAACTTCAGGTACTTTCGAGTTGATTTCATTATGTTCGATCTTCTAAAATATGTTGAGTATTTGATAAAGTGAGTAATGAAATGAAATTTTCGCAGATTCCCTCAGAGCGCCAATCCAGGAAACCAGGATTCGGCCCAGAACGACGCCACTTTCCAAGATGACGGAGAAGACGACCTCTATAGCTAAATTCTTTTTGTTCTGTTAACAGCAAGCTCGAGCATATGGGATGGATAAAAAAATTTTCAAAAACAACTTCAGTAACGTTAATTCATATGCCTGTGTTTTTATGTGTTTCATACTCTTGTATTTAATATGAAAACAAATAAAACGAGTAAAGTAAGAAAATCCATTTCACTTAAATGACGACACAACATATGTATTGGTTCAAATTTTTTTGTTTCCTTCCGATATTTTCTCTTATTACATAATTGCATTCAAAATAAACGATAAAGCAATGACTAAACAAACTTTTTACAACAACCCCTCCATTTCTTGCATGAACTGCATATACGCGTCGTCCTTCGTTTTTGGCTGCGTTGGTTTGACGCTCGTTTCCTGGATTTTTTCCGGAACTTTGTACACGTTTGTGACGGGTCTTTTTTTGTCCTCTCTCTTGACCCTTACCGAGGTCGGCAGGAATCGCGTAACGTCGGCGGCTAAATTTCGAATTTGGGGTTTCGCTTCGATGGTCGTCATTGTCTTCCCGTCCTTGTCTTTCCTGACAGTGAGTTGGGGGGCGGCCGTCAGGACGTTTGGAGTTTGAGGCGGGGGCATGGGATTTATGCTCAAAGGTGGTCGCATGAGCCTCGGCATCCCCGACGGAGGACCTGAAAAAAGGAAAAAGTTTCGTTTAAAAAGTAGATTCCAGAATCTCTTCAAAATTAATAGATTGATCGTCACGAAGTATAATCGATGCCTGTTTAAAAAATACACTTGACTGCAAAAATTTCATGAATTACCTGGTGGTAATCTGAGTCCCATCCTGGGTGGCGGGGGAGGGGGCATGCGCATGTGCACGGGGGGTGGCGGGGGCCTGTACATCATGGGAGGGGGCATGACCATGTGGCTCATGGACATCTGGGATTGAGCGGACGCCCCGGCGACGATGGAACCCATGTTGCTGGCGGATTCGCCTTCCTCGTGGTACTTTTCTTTCTCGCTCCTCTTCCCGTCGCTCTCGTAATCCCCGCTCGCTTCCAGAACGGACAACCTGGCGTTCAAGTCCAGGGCGCGCTCCGTTTCTTTCTTCTTGTGCACCACCTCCATTTCTCGCATGAACTGGTCAATGTCCTGGCCAGCCATCGCCAACATTTTCTGCTGCAGCGTCGTCGGCTTCACTTTCGCCAACTCTTTCTCTTTGAGCCGCTCCAACTCTTCCTCCGGGGCGTCGTCGTCGGCGAAACGAATAGTCCTGGATTTTTGGGACGTGTCTTTTTGCTGGGGATTGAGAATTGATCAACTTTAAAAAATGAACGAGCAGATTTTTTGGAGGCAAAGCCAAAGAATTTCCAGAATTTGAATAAATTGATGGTTTTTGTATGTAAAAATAGAACAAAGTTATGAACCAAAAAACAATAAAAATTTTAAAAAGCAATAAAACGAGTTGCAATTATCAAAATGTATTTACATAATAGAATTTAGAGAACATAGCGAATGGTTATATGTAAAATATCAAAGTGCAACGATTTACAGAAATAAAAATGCTATTCGGATAAAACGAAATGTTTGAGAAAAAATCTAAACCTGATTGACTTGATTTACAAAGTTTTCAGTAACTCAGAAATTATCACAACTCTAAGAACTTAAGAAATTGTGGAGATTCGAAAAATTTTTTGGAATTAGCAATATTCCTAAAATTTCTCAAAATTACGATAATTTACTAATTAGTAACATTGCGAAATTTTCAACAATATAAAACATTTTCAAAGTTCAAAGAGAGCATTATAAAAATTTTGAAAGTTCTTGGAATTTCAAGAATTTTCGTAACTTAAAAATTTTCGAGATTTGTGTAATTTTTAAAAATTCTGAAAAGTTATATTAATGGTTCTTGTAATCTCGAAAATTCGACAAATTTCTCAAACTTTCAAAGAGTAAATAACTTGGAACATTTTAAGATTTTCAACACTTTTTCTAAATATAAAAGTTTGTACTATTCGAACATTTCAAAAATCTAGAAAAATTTAAACAAATTTTTGAATTGCAGACATTGACAATTTTTTTACATTTCAGTTATTTCAAGAGTCGTAAAAATTCTAAAATTTTCTAATATTGACTCTTATTGAAATTACGAAAATTTTACGAACTTCTTAAACTTTGAGAAAGTCGATGATTCCGAACATTGTAAGATTTTAAACAATTTTTCATATTTTCAAAGTTCACAGTATCTTAAAAATTTAGGAAATCTAGAAAATTTGGTTTGATTTTTGAATTTTTAACATTTCAGAATTTTCATAAATTTCTGAGATTTGTAAGTTTCGAAAACTCTGAGTATTTATAGTATTTATTATAATTGAAGTTTTAAAAGTTGTACTAATTTCTTTGATATCGAGAAAGTTTTTAATTTTGAGCATTTTAAGTTTTGTAACAATTTGGAAAATCTTAAGAGTTCGGAGTATTCAAAACATTTTGAAAGTCTAGAAAGCTATGGCAATTTTTCGAATGTCAAAATTTTGAAAGTTTCATGAATTTTAGAGATATTCAAAAGCAGGGGTTAGGAGCCGCTCCGTTACGCGCTCCGCTCCGGTGCTGGAGCGGAGTATATAAGGCCTTATACGCTCCACTCCAACACCGGTGTTTTTAACTGCTTAAAAACACCGGGGTTCATAAAAAAAAGCGTGCTTAGAGGGGGTGACGTGGGCCGTCGCCTTTGCCTCTCAGTCTATTATTAGATAGCACCATCGCCGCGTGTATGTCAAAAAGGGTACGAGAATTAAGACAAAGCCGTTAAACTTTTTACGAATTACATTTTTTCATTTATGAAAAATTTTTTTTTTATGAAAAATCCGGCCCGTACTCTCCTAGTACTGAAAATCACGCCCATGCACGCCTCGAACTAAAAATTCTGCTTTTACGACAAAAGACTACTTTACGGCCTTGGTACACAATCTACTATTTCTCCATGGCGTTGGGAAATAAATATTTTTCTCGCTTATTTTTACAATAATATATAGGAAACATAACTGCATTAAAATGTTTACAGGTGATTTATTTTCAAATCCTAAATGAGTGGTCCCGTATATGCAACTAAAAATAGTAAAACCAGTAGAAAATTTAATTTATTTTCACAAAATTTTAACAAGTTCATAAAGTAGTAAATAAATTTAGGTTCCATCTAAGTTCTTCCTTACAAAGACTCTCATTTTCTTATAAGACTCAAAATTTCTGTATAAGGATTTTTCAGTTTCTAATAAGGTTTAAAACTGTATTACAAATGAAAAAGTTTCGATTGACTAAAAAATATTGTTTCAAGCAATTGTTCCAATTATATACAATAGCAATGTTAAACAAGATTTTAAATTTCCATAATGTTCGTATACAAGTTTTCACAGTGTTTTTGTTTTCCAAGAATTTTTGATATTGTCGCTTTTCTAAGTTAAAGACATGCATTTATTTCAACTTCAAATCTTTCCATTCGAATTCTCCTGCCAGATTCTGATTTGTTTTCTCCCTCTATCGTCAAAAAAGACGTAAGCTTGTCCTTGTCTAGTACGGATTTTTCCGTACAATCTGGCAGCACTGCTTCAGTGGCGGATCTAGCGGTAAATTTTTTTTTGGGGGGGGGGACATCGGTTTTTAAATTTTTTCAGTATTCCTTTAGAAAAAAAAAAACTATTTTTAAAAGAGTTATTATCAAAATCTGAAAGAAAAATTCGATTTCGATAGTTATGCACGAGGGATTGGAAATATGCCGAATAAAATATTCAGTATCGAATAGGGTGTCCGTTATTTTAGCAACAATAAAACAAAAAGTGTTTTTTCCCAAGTTTTCGACCATCGCAAGAGCTCGCAAGCGTTGCCAAGCGTTGTCCCCTGATCACGAGGGCATGGCTCCACATTTGATTGATTTATAGTCATAAAAATCGTTATCTCATGTCTATTGTACTCGAGATGTTACGAACGTTAAAAATCGCAACGTGAACGGACCTTATGATAAAGCGGTTCATCAATGTCTCATCATTTTCTCCATGATTAACTTAAACTTATTTTAAATAATCAATAATACACTGAGAAACTGCTGAAAACAAAACATTCACTGAGAATGCGTATCGTCATCATAACGATAATATCGTGCTATGAACGATATGTCACAGTAACGAAATATTTCACTACTGTAAGTATACGTATTCTTCGGGTAACAAAACATATTCTTCTCGTCACAATACAGTGTATTGTCAAAGAGTATAGTGCTCATGACAATACCGACTTTTCAGTGTTATCATGAAATGTTTTAGCCATTTTTATGATCACAGATTCAAAACTGCTTCTTTTTACTATTATATTTCTATTTATTTGATTATCCAATTTTTTATCACGTAGAATTTCGATATTTGATTAAAGGAATTTGCCGTTAAAGGTTTGCACTATCTATTTGAATTCTATCAGAGTTATTTATAAAATGTATGTATTTAACTGTTTTTGGTACTGACTTGTTTTATTTTTTAGTGCTACTCAATATACCAGAATCCTACCTGATCTTCATTATTGTGCTCTACAGTCGTCTCTATATAGTTTTTTTTAATATACAGTGTGTCCCAAATTCATAGGGGAACCCAGTTTTTTAGTCAAATTTTTAATGTTTTTCAACCAAACAAATCTTAATTTGCACAAGCTATTTCTAC
>JAPYZL010076331.1:0-16546 GCA_030522825.1 Platygaster orseoliae | reverse complement strand
AATTTGTAACTAACTGTTGAAAGTAACAGTACAAATTTATTCAGAGTGAAATTCTTGTTTTCTTACAAATTATTACTAAAAAAGCTAAGGGGGGGGGGCGGATATAGGCACTTTACCCTACCAGCTAAAACAGGGAACTTTGTTCATGAAAATTCGGTTTTGTCAAATGTGCGGACCTTGGATTTTTCTGATTCCTTGCATGGTCAATCTATGACTTACCTTCATAATAATTAATCAATAAAAATCGAGGCGGATTAGGAAAATCGCGAAATACGAATTTTTATTTCAACTTCTATCTTAAAATGCGAAAATATCAAGCAGTGTTCAAAATTTTGTAACTTTATGAAGATTATAAAATCGAAATATCATCTATTTCTTCTGAAATTAGAAACCAGTTATTTGTAAAAGTAGCGATAAGTACAATAAAGCCGACTCATACATGATAGTAAAAATGCATCTTGGCTATCTGTACCCATAGTGGTACAGAGCGTTGACCCTATTTTTCCAAGAAGTATGGCTGCCTATAATTTTCCAGTGTACGATTTCAATGCATCAAATGTTATAAAAAAAAATTAATCTAGAGTGATAATAAAAATGCATTTTGGGCTATCTGGGTACACAGTGATAAAAATCGTTGAACCTATATTTTTCCAAGAACTATGATGCGATAGAAAAAAATGCATCTGTTCCCATAGCGATACAGAGCGTTGACCCTATTTTTCCAAGAATTATAATGTGATAGTGAAAATGCGTCTGTGCCCATAGTGGTACGGAGCGTTGACCCTATTTTTCCAAGAAATATGGCTGCTTATAATTTTCCAGTGTACGATTTCAATGCGTCAGTTATATTTTTTGTCACACTGAGAACGTGTATCGTCATCGTAACGATAATATCGTGCTATGAACGATATTATAAGCTTGTCATGAAAATCCAGCTGGATCGTGCTATCGACAATATGAGATGGTAACAAAACATATTCTTCTCGTCACAATACAATGTATTGTCGAAGAGTATCGTGCTCCTGACAATACCGACTTTTCAGTGCAGTATCTCATAAACGCTCAAACTAAATACATCGCGAACTGAAAACCTCTTTGCTATTCCAACGTTTCGCGAAATGAAAAAAGCTTCTTTCGAAATGAAACGAATCGAGTTGAAAAACAGAATAAATTTACATGTAAAAAACATTGAAGATTTAAAAAAGTGTTTGAAAAAATTTGAAAAAGAAAGAGTGATCGTTGCGAAATTTTCAAAATTAAATTGGCGCGAGTGATGTTTGGAACATTTGGAGAATGCATTTACAGGTTTCAAAAGGTAACTTTTTTTACTTTCCAAGAACTATGGCGGTCTATAATTTTCAGTGTACATTTTCAATGCATCCAATGTTTAAAAAAAAATTAAAACTCGAACGATATGAAACTGCAGCGTACGCGATAGAAAATAATGTATGGTGGGCTACCCGCAGTGGTACAGAGCGTCGTCTCTATTTTTCCAAGAACTATAATGCGATATGGCGGGTTTGCTCAGGCGGCATCAATGCATCAGTTTTTCGTTAGTAAAAAAAAAAAAAAAAAAAAAAAAAAAAAAAAAAAAAAAAAAAAAAAAAAAAAAAAAAAAAAAAAAAAAAAAAAAAAAAAAAAAAAAAAAAAATGGTGGGGGAAAAATTTCACCAAAAAATGTTAGGTAATTGTGGGGTAATGGTTGGGGTAATTTCTCCCCAAAAATAGTAGGGTAATGGTGGGGTTAATTTCTCCCAAATATGGTTGGGAAATTATTCAAAAAATGGTGGGGAAATTACTTAAAAAATGGTGGGGAAATTACTTAAAAAATGGTGGGGGTAATTTCTCCCAAAAAATGGTGGTGTAATTTCTCCCAAAAAATGGTAGGGGTATTGGTGGGGTAATGGTGGGGTAATGGTGGGGGTAAGTCAGTGGTTAGGTTAGGTTAGGTTACGTCACGTGGTCCCGGTCTGGCTGTCGTACTGCCACTAATGGTTTGTTATGACGGCCCAGGGTGGGCCCCATCTACTATTGGGTGTATGCATTGAAAACCGAACTTGTACAATATATGGCCCCACTAGCACATGCGCTGTAACACTCGAATGGCATATATGTCATTTTATAGAACCATCGGTCAGCTGTTAAAACCACAAAGTCAATTTGCTACCATTGTGTCCGCATAAGTTTGTTACCATCATGGAAAACTTTGAAAATTGGCGACAAAAACAGCATTTGCGGGAAGTGTTGTTGGGATGCTTTTTTGCCAAGAAAATTTTTGCCGAAAGTCATCGTTTGTTAGTGGATGTTTATGGCGACGATGCTCTATCCAGAACACAGTGTTTTGAGTGGTTCAAACGCTTCGAAAGTGGCAATTTCGACATCAAGGACAAAGAGCGCCCTGGTCAAGTGAAAAAATTCGACGACGAAGAACTAGAGACCCTCCTCAGTGAAGACTCGTGCCAAACACAAGATGAGCTCGCAAAAGCACTAGGCGTAACACAGGCAACCATTTCTAGGCGTTTAAAATCCGTAGGATTCATCCAAAAGGTAGGACATTGGGTGCTATACGAACTAAAACCAAGTGATGTTGAAAGGCGATTTTGTATGTCTGAAATGAACCTCGAACGGTACAAAAGAAAGTCGTTCTTGCATCTAATTATAACTGGCGACGAAAAATGGATACATTATGACAACCCAAAGCGCAAGAAATCGTATGTGAAGCCTGGTCAACCAGGAACATCAATGTCAAAGCCGAATATACATGGATCTAAGGTAATGCTCAGTATTTGGTGGGATCAGAGGGGACCGATCCACTACGAATTGCTAGAATCAGGTCAATGGAAAACTGTCTTATCAATGGAAAACTGTACCGACAACAATTAATTCGTTTGAAGCAAGCATTGAAAGAAAAACGGCCGGAATATGCGACCAGACACGAGTCGGTAATTTTCCATCATGACAATGCACGACCACACGTTGCTCAACCGGTCAAAAATTACCTAGAGAATAGTGGCTGGGAAGTTTTACCTCACCCGCCATATTCACCAGACTTAGCGCCATCCGACTATCATTTATTCCGTTCCATGCAAAACACCCTCAATGGAATGCGCTTTACTTCTGAGCAAGGTATCAAAAATTGGGTTGATTCATTTTTGGCCTCAAAGGACGCAGCCTTTTTCTGGCGGGGAATTTATTTGCTATCAGAAACGTGGGAAAAAGTTATTGCAAGCGATGGACAATATTTTGAATAACATATGAATTCAATTATTATTTATAATAAAGCATCATTTTTATTTAAAAGAGTTCGGTTTTCAATGTATACACCTAATAGTATTTGTTATGTTTCTTTCGAATTTTCTTATTTTTTCAAAATTTGTAAGAATTTTAATTGTTTTCTAGTATTTTTATACATTGCCATTTGTGCACATTTTTCAGGAACGCAATTTTTTCATAGAATTCAATATCTTTTAGTATTTTTCAGAAATTATACGACCAAAGATTCTTGTATTTTTATGAATTTCTGTCTTAATTTGTTACAACTCGATTTCCAAGTTTCAAAGTTTTTAGATTCTTATAGAATTTACGTCAATGTAGGTCTTTTTTTAAAAATTGAGAATGTAATTTCTTATATCCAATTCCAATTTGATTCATCAAATTCTTATCTGAATAATAATTCATATTATTATCGTAATATTAGTCATATATATCTCAACATAATAAGACATGAATCAATGATATCGTTTTGTGATTCGGTCGATGACAAAAATTTGTCTCTCCCCCCTCTAATAAAAATCCTGGCTACGCCCTTGAAATACATAGTTCTATGTAAAAAAATTAGTTGAATTTCAACATTCAAATCATTTTTTTTTTACTTACCTACTTTTTCCACAATTTCATTGCTTTATGATTGCGCCATTGTGAAACGTAACGAGTGAACGATTTTTGTTTGTTTGCAGAAAAGCGTCTCTCTTGTCTTGGATCAAGGATCATAACTCGACGGAGACAGCGTTAAACAAAGCGATCGAAGAATTTACTTTGAGTTGCGCCGGGTACAGTGTCGCAACTTACGTTCTCGGAATCGCTGACCGACACTCGGACAATATCATGGTCAGAAAAACTGGCCAACTTTTTCACATCGATTTCGGCCACATCCTGGGACATTTCAAGGAAAAGTTCGGTTTTAGAAGAGAACGCGCTCCTTTCGTCATGACACACGACTTTATTCACGTGATAACGAAAGGGCAGACGAAAAAAGAGGTCGTAGAATTTCAGAGATTCAAGGATTGTTGCGAGAACGCTTTTCTGATTTTGCGAAGACACGGTAGCTTGATTTTGTCGCTGTTCGCCATGATGATTTCCACGGGACTTCCCGAACTTTCTTCGGAAAAGGATCTCAATTATTTGAGAGATACTTTGGTGAGTGACGTTTTGAATAATTTTGTTTTCTTTATTTTTAAATATTGTTTGGGTTTCTGAAGTTTTATTTTTTTAATTTTTTTATAATAGCATTTTAAAGATCGCAGAATTGTTATACAGTTGGTATTTCTATGCTTGAATTCAGGTATTGGAAATGACAGAAAGCGAGGCTCTCGAACACTTTAGAAATAAATTCAACACAGCTGTGTGCAACTCGTGGAAGACTTCGATGAACTGGACCGCGCACAATGTGACGAAAAACAACAAAGCTCTTTGAAGTGACCACTCCTCGCCCATAAACAAAGCGTAAGACTGCCCGAGGCACTGCGATGAAATATCTAGTGATAAACAAACAGCATCCAAAGCAATACGGAATCCATCATAAAAGTGGTATTTTTTTCGTAAACAATTCCAACTGCGAAACTGCTCAACTTTTTCCCCTCGAATCCCAGTTTTATCCACAAAAGTTTAAAAAAAAGCTTTTTTTTTCATGATAATGGGAAGGAATCAAGTCATTGTGTTTTTGTTTCCATTGAAAAATGTATTGTTCCTGTTTTAAAGTTTTCTTATTGTACAAGGGGTCAAAATGTGCGAGACGTATTCGGAAAAAATGAAAACAAGAGTAAAACTAAGAAATATTTTATTTTTTTATTTATAATTTGCTGATAATTGGAAGTCTTCACTGTGATTGGTGATTGTTATTGAAATATACGTTAGTTTTTTGTCGTGTTCTAGTCAAATACGTCTGAAAAATTGATATTTTTTGTATTTTTTTCAATTTAAAATATGTTAGAATCATACTGTTTAAAGATTTTTGGGAAATGCACGTTACTTGAGATTTTTCAAGATCATTAAAAAATCTTGTTTAAGCAATGACTTCGGCATTTTGTTCATTTCAATATATTCTTAAACTCCAAAGATACGAGGAGCTTGGGAATCAGAAACTCCAAAGATACGAGCGTGAGAGGGGTTCCCACTTTGGTGACATTTAGAGGGAAAAGGCGTGTGCGTGAGCACACACATGCGGTTTTCTCACGCGCGCTTCGTGTAGGGTGGGGGTAGAATGGAAAAAAATTCGCTCGTAATTTTGGAGTCGACGCGCTCGTATCTTTGGAGCTCGTATCTTTGGAGTTCGAGTGTAATTCAAATCAAGTTGATCAAAAATGCGAATTCTATGGCTCTGGCATTGCATATTGATCATCAGTAATTTTTTGATCTTGTTCTACTGACGTAGATCTTTGAACTCGTTTTTCTCGGAACTATTTTTTTTTTAACCGGCGTCCACGATAACTCGAAAAATGCTGATCTGACTGAATTATAATTTTTTGAGTTCAACTACAATTTCACGAGTAGTTTTTGTTAAAATATTTTTTTAATGCAAAATACTTAAGAAAACATGAAAAAATATAACTTTTGAATTTTTTATTTCATGGTTCAAACGATAACAAGTATGGTAATTAAAAAAAAAGTTAAATTTAGTCTTTCAGAACCTTTGAACAAGCGGAATCGTGGACGCCATGGAGAAACTTTTTTTTGCAAGCTTAATTTCAAATTTTTGTCATTTACATATAGTCAAACATTTTCATGAAAGAAAAACCTTTTTTTTTGTTTATCTTATATTGTAAAATAATTTAAAAAAGGTGGCGAAAAAAATCTTGAAGAATTAGCTTTTGACATTTATTTTTCAGACTGACTTGACTAGAAAACCTTTTTAAATAAGCACAAGTTTCAGCACCATCTTGTTTCAGTCCAACGTAATAGTTTTTTTTTTAATTTTTTAATAAGATTTTTCCCATAAATCTAATTCCCTTGATACGGTGATTAATTAAAACATGCAAATTTTGACTATTGAAATTTTCATGGAATTGGGATTTTAGAATTTAAAATGGTTAGTGATACAAAACTTTCGATTCAGAGTATGGGAATATTAATAACAATTTCAATTTTCAGCGATTGCAAATGTATAGTTGAAACATACAAAAGTAAAATCATGAAATTGGTATACTCATGTTTGGAAATTTTATGTGATTGGGAAGTTGCATCAATTTTTTTTAATTGCTGATATCGTTAGTTTTTCAAAAACTATCAGACACGTGTTTTTTTTTGTCATATCTCAAAAATTGATGGAGACACATCATTTTGAAAATTCAAACAAAATGACGTCATTCTAACTATATGACAAATACACATATTTTTTAAATTAATCACTTTTTTCAAAAATAATAGATGAATACCTTGCCAAATTTAATTTTTTTTCCATGCAACTTACCAATTCTTCACTGGAAATATCAAACTTTTCATTTTTTTTACATTCAAAATTTGGAGATTATTAACTGCCAATAGTCAAAAATTGGAAATGTGCAATTTGCTAACATATTAATTACGATGTTAAATTTATAATGGTTGGAAATCAAAATTTTTAATTTTTTTACATTCAAACTTTGTCAGTTAAAAGTAGTTGAAAGTGAGTAGTTGATAACAAACAATAACTAATGCAGATAAATGTTAAAAATTATAAAAGATACATTATGAATCGTAAATAGTAAAAAAAAAATAATAAAATAATGTATTTGACATAAAATTTAACATAAATTCTAGGTAATGTAAATTTTTAATTTTTAATAACTATATAATATATTGTCACTTAGATTAAATTTAACCCAGAAACCGGTGTAACAGAGTTGTCGAGTGATTTTAGTTAATATTTGTTCGTTCTTTTAAAAGCCCTTATTGAGGAAAATGATGGCTTTGTTTTAAGTGTTGTAAAACTAGCGAGTCTAGATACAACGTGTTATTTGGTTGAATCATGAAAGTAATAGTTTTCTTCAGTTTTAGTTACGTAAGAATGTAACTTTAGAAGAAAATATGTATTTAAGAACAAAATATGTGTAAGAATATTTTGGGCTACATTACAGATTAGCTTTTGCGAATTTTTTATTTTTCGTAAATATATTCGAGTATTTGAGTATTTTGAAGTTTAAATGTGACATTCTAAATCCGAGGATAATAAAATTAACATTTTAATTCTTTTATTTAACATTACTTTAGGAACTAGAACGGCAACAAAAAAATAATAATTTAGGAATATTAGAAAGTGAAATAAGAAAGGCATTTTTATGAATTGAAATATCTTTTTTGAATGTTTTCACTTTTTATGATCTCGTGTCTTTTGGTGAAGGAATGAAAATTGTTATAGTAACTATGAAAATTCTCTCTCAAAGTTTAATTTTAATATTCTTTGAGATTTTTTTTTCTCATCATATTTTGAGCTCTTGAATAATAAAATCATGTTTTCCGAAGTGTTTCAAAGCAAAATTACGAAATGATGATTCTTAAGTTAAAAATTTGTCTGTAAAATTCTGTCAAAATCTTTAGAATTTGAATACTTTTGAGAACTCATTTGTGATATTTTTATTTTGAGTCTTCAAATAATAAATGAAACAAATTGGAAGTGTTGCAAAGAAATAAAAAATTCATGGTTTCAAGGTTGATTCTTTGGAAATTTTAATGAAGAAAAAATTATTTTTTACAGTGTAGTTAAAAATGCAGTTTTTTAAAAATTCTGAAGATTCAAAATAAAATTACGTTTATTTAAAAAACTTTGAAGACAGTTTATTTACATCATTTTAAAATTTTGGGTAACTTTCGAAATAATTGTGTCGATTACTTTTAATTATCTACAATATGAAATAAAAGAACTCTTTTTTTTTTTGAAAAGAAAAATGTCAAATTTTTGTTTGGAACTTTTCTTTATTCCTAATTATCAAGAAGTTGAGGATTGAAAATAAACTATCTTCAATCATCTCACGCAAAATGTCATTTTTACATGTTTCGCTTATTTTGACCCCGAACTAGTGTTTATTGCTCTGGACTCGAACGTTCATCGACCTATCAAAGTTGTAGATAAAAAAAAAGTGTACAATACTTCCAGTCTTTAAGTATTAGTCGTTTTTAGACCACTTTTGTACAATGCAGCGAAAATATTTTCAACGAGATACCGGTTATAGCGATTTAATCAAAATCTGTGATTACGGAGCAAAATGAGAAAAATCGACTGCCGAATCCGCATCGTAATAGTAGTTCTATAAGACGCGCTTCACAAGAAAGATCATAGAATGAAACAGCACGAAAGTTTTGTCGACAAATGACGCGACGATTTTTTCTGGAGTGCCAGAGTCGATCTTTTATGCGAAGTTGCGATAAAATCAATCTCGAGGAAAAAAATGCTACGTAATTTTCATTTTTTTTTCCTCGAGACTTTGACTAAGTTTTGCACCGATGCAACCAAAGCCAATGCAATATATTTCATAGGTTTAATTTTAACATCGGTCATGCTTATAAAGGACATCGGATCGAGATGCGAAAAGTGAACAAAAATGAGTTTAGACGCGATTGGAACAATGTTGCTAGATTGGTGATTTTCCCACGTAATCTAGTGAATGGTGAATTGAATTTTAAAACGTGGAAAGCATGAGAATTTTTTTTTCATCCCGAATAATAATTATTTTTTGGTATGAATCGATTTTCTTTCATGAACTCTGAAAGATATTTAAAATTTTCTAGAATTTCAAGATTTACTACAAAATTTCTGTTAGTTTGAAACTTTGAAATTTAATAAAATTTTTTTTAATTGCGACAAAGTTTTCGAACAAATTTTTCTTCATTATGAACAACAATAGTTTTTTGGCGAGATCGATTTTTTTAGGAATTACGAAAGATATTCAGAATTTTCGAGAATCTACAGATATACTACAAAATTTCAGTTGGCTTTTTAAGGTCTTTAAAAATTTGAAAAAATATTTCCCTTTTTTCGAGATTTCGATAATTAGTTAAAATTAAATAGAATTATTTTTACTTGCGATACAGTTTTCAAAATGTTTTCCTTTGTTATGAAAAATATTTTTTTTTTGCCATAACTTGATTTTTTTTCACGACTTTCGAAAAATATTTAAAATTTTCGAAAATCTCAAGTTTTACTACAAAATTTCAGTCGGTTTTACAAGGTCTTTGAAACTACGAAATTTTTTTTCGTTTTTTCAAGATTTAAATTATTATTAAAAATTCAATTAAATTATTTTTACTTGTGACAGTTTTCGAAAAATTTTTTTCTTCATTATGAACAACAATAGTTTTTTGGAAAGATCGATTTTTTTTAGGATTTACGAAAGATATTCAGAATTTTCATGAATTTACAGATATATTACAAAATTTCAGTTGGTTTTTTAAGGTCCTGAAAACTTCGAAAAAATATTTCCCTTTTTTCGAAATTTCAATTGATAGTAAAAATTTATTAGAATTATTTTTACTTGCGATACAGTTTTCGAAATTTTTTCCTTCGTTATGAATAATATTTGTTTTGGGCATAATTTGATTTTCTTTCACGAATTCCAAAAGATATTGAGAATTTCCTGAAATTTACACACAGATTTTTACAAAATTAAAAAAAAAATTCTTAAAAAAAAAATTCAAGAGTAAAAATTTTACAGTATGTTTCAAAATTAAAGTTTGTTTCTGAGAATTTATTATTTTTAATAACTTTTCAGGTAACAGACTTTCAAATATTTTTATATCCAGGATTGATGAAAAGATTTTATTGTAGTTTTTTGTTATTTTTGGGAAATTTCATGATTCTGAATACGTTTTGTTTAAAGGTATTATAGGTCTTAATTGATTTATAAACTTTGTTACCTTTTTTCATTCTAGAAAATTTTAAGAATTATCAATAATTTCAAGAAACCATAACAAAATTTTTTTCCAGAATTTTTTTCGAAGTCGAAAATTTACTTTAATTTTATCGAAATTCTTCATCAATTTTTTGACTTTCTTCTAGTCATCGGATTTCTAGAAAAACTAACAAATATTTTCAGATCTGATAATGTTGATTGCAAAAAAATAACGGCTTAAAGGATTTTCAGTAGTTAAAGTTGTTTCAATAAAATATATTAAAAATTATTCATTCAATCTACTTTTTATCATTCCGTAGAATTGAAGTAAGTTTTTGTGTTTTTCAGGCGCTATTAACTTTATTTTTATAATCTTAGGTTGATGTTTTAAATATTTTTCAAAATAAAAAAAATTTTCTACTCTCCAAAATTATTTTATATTTTTGAGGGAATCGTCCACTTTCAAAGATTATGTATAGTTTTCTTTTTGTTTAAAAACAGCAGGAAAATTTGAGGCGAGTGTCACGATTTTACATTTTTCCAAAAACTTTTTCATAATTTTTTTTCGTCTCGAAAGCTTCTTTATTTTACGATTTCTCATTATTTTTTCACTGCGTTGATTAATTTTTTATACTTTTTTTAAAATTATGATCGACGGTGAATTCGTATAACTTTTTCAATATTTTTTGAAATTCTGAAAAATTCACATGGATATTTAAAACGAGTCGTCATAAAAAATGTTCGCTGTTGTTTTTTAAAAACCAAATTTTGAACAGAATGTGATTATTTTAGCTTTGAAATTGTTCGATAATTTTTTTATTTTGAAACAGCCCTAAGAATTCTAAAAAAATCCATGATATGTCAAAAAAGTTGCAATGTTCTTCGATATTCTAAAATTGCAAAAAAATTTCTCTTGTTTGAATTTTAGAGAAATTTGGGCTATTTTTCAGATCATTCGTTTACTGATTATTTTATTATTTTTTGAAAATTTAGTTGAGTGATTTCTGATATTTTTTTTTTCAATTTGGAGTGTTCCAATTTTTTCGAGAAATTTTGAACTTGGTGTTTTTCGATTCAAAGGTAAAAAAAATTAGTTATGCCTGGATTTAGTGGGAATCGAAATCAACCATCAGGCAGCATTGTATTGGAAATTGGTATTGTTCCTAGCAATTGGGAGGGAAAAAAAAAAATTTTGTATATTTTTCGGTGCCGGGCCGGGAACGAATCATTTGTAAATACAGCTCGGATTTCGAGCTACATTTGTGTAAATAGTTTCAGCTTTTCAATACGTTTGACTTATCATTACTAAAGTCTTGGCGTTATTTATAGGAGCCGAAATATGTTACAGATTGAATTAATAAAAAAAAATACTTAACATTACTTGACTTTGGATTTTATTGGAACTTGAAATACACAGATAATAATTTTATGTTGACCGAAATTTCCATGAATCAGAATGGAAGAAAAAACTAAATTACGTTTAGTTTCAAAATTTGACTTTCTAAAAATTTTTTGAGGATATGAGAGTATTTTAGTATTTCTGTATTAAAAAGTAAAATGAAGTAATTTTTTAATTTTTTGCCCTGTTTTTAATTCTTGTGATTAAAAATTCCACAAAAGCAAACAATTGGAAGTTGATCTTACAATAAAATAAAGTACGAAAAACTACAAAAATTACTAAAACAACCAAAAGCTTTTAAAGAAACAAAAACATGCAAAATACACCAAAAGCTCTTAAAGGTTTTGTTAAAAAACTATCTTTTGTAAAATTTTGCGACCTCAGTTTTCTGTTTGAAAAAAGTTTGAAAAATCTGGCTTGTACGTATTGTGTAATTGAATTTTCTGTAGTTTTTACAGTTCCTTGCTTTTTTTGTGCCAAATGGCATTTCTGAAAAGTGCTCCATAACTCATCACGTTCCAACTTTTTATTGTATTTCGCAATGGATTTTCCTTATTTTTCACTATTTTTTTTCCCGTCAAATTAGCGCACATTTACATTCATATTATGTATTTATTCGTACTCAGTGATCATTCATGTTTTTTACGCACATCAGTCAAAAAACCAGATTTTCTCCTTTTTTTATTTTTTGCGGCAGAATATTGTTTATAGTTATGGAATATTTAAACGTCGTGATTAGCGAGTAAGATAGTTAAATAACTCGATCATTTTGAAGAATTTTGAAAAATGGCAAAGAACTTTTCAACCCAAAATTCGAAAACGATCAATACAACAATGATATAATTTTAAAATATTACATGACACAATTTTTTTCGGATTGAATAAACTCAGGGAGGGTATCTATTGTATATAAATTTTTTGTGCATTGTTAACATTGTGCATAGAGATTTTTGTGCAGTGGTCCATTGTTCATATTACAATTGTTAACATTCATAAAAAACCATATCTTTGTTTAGAATTCTATCAACTTGTAATAAGCAACCTAAAATTGAAAAAAGCTTCTTCATTGCAAATTATTTATATAACTAAGATATAAATACTATATAATATAATTATATACAAATAATTTATGGAATTAATATATTAGAAATTGAATGCAATTATTGCTAATAATTATATCATGATAATTTATTCATAATTATAAAAAAAGTAATTAAAAAATATTTGTTAATAATAACAATACTTGCATGTGTTACTGATCTGTACCTCTAGTAATTTTGATTCTTAAACAAACATTATAGAAATTTGTATAAGATCGACCTTGTAAAGTTCTTGCAAGAAAAACTTTTTTAAAATAGTAACCTTATAAGAAAGGTTTTTCTCATAAAATTCTATTTCCTGCAGAAATTTTTGGAAATTAATTTTTCCATTAAAATTTATTACTGTATTAAATTTATAAAAAAATTTGTTTCCTAAGAAATTTGTCTATTCAGTTTGTCCGAAAAAATGACTTTCTTAATTTTTCAAGTTATTTGTATTTTTCAATTTTAGTTGAGGACTATATTTTCAAAGTTCCCTTTATTCTTCGTTTTTAATACATATTTTTTCAATACGGTTTTTTAAATAAGATTTTGCGAAATATTCGATGTTTAAATATTCAATGAATAATGACATTTCTTATTATTAATTTATGTTATTAATAAGATTTTGAATTTTTTTATAAAAGGGTAACTGATATTCATAAGGTCACTTTAAAAGAAAATTTGTTTTATAAGAATTTTAAAGGTCGACTTTATAAAAAACGAAATTCTTATATTAAGAAATTTTTAGTTCTTCTAAAAATTTTACTATTTTTTAGTAAATTTAAAATCACTGAGAACGCAATTTAGATTTTTCATCGATTGTTGCAACGATTTTCTTATATATGAAGGGCAATCTATAATTCCAATTTGCACACGGAGAGAAATTTTTGGTTACAGCAACCATTAATTTAGTAAAATATGAGCCCACCAAAGTTTCGAGTAGTACAACTAAAACTCTAGGCATGATAACCAAAATATTGGTTACTGCAACCTAAGTATGAGTCATAAAAATTGGGAATAGGTGCTATAACAGAAGCTTTGGTTGTAGTACGCAAAACTTTGGTGGGTCCATATTTAACTAAATCAATGGTTGCTATAACCAAACCATTTCTCTCCGTGTACAAAAAATTCTGTACAATCGACCGCTGCAAAAAAATCTGTATGTACAATAAATTTATGCAAAAAGTCAACAATGTCCAAAAAATTTATGCACAATAGATACCATCCCTAAACCCTTTGTTTCCCTTCATTTATCGTCAAAAACCTCGGAATTCAAAATCCAGTCTATCATTCTTCTCATTCTGCTCTAAAAAACCTCGATAAAATCAATGTACGTTAAAATCATTCATGTTAATTATCTCACGTTTCTCCAACACTCGTTTTTCTCTAATCATTACTTTAAATCGCGACAGTCGATCCCACAGCGTTATCATTGATCATCTCAGTCAGCCATCCGCTCTTACGTTATCAACGTCGAAAATGCCCGCGGAGCAAATTCTCCTATGGGCCTTTTGCTCTTTACTCGCGATATGGGCCTTATTCTACGCTTACGCCAAACGCAAATTATCGTACTGGAAAAGACGCGGGGTGAAAAGCCCGAAGACTAATATAATTTTCGGCAACTTCCTTGACGTCTTCGCCATGAGGAAATCTCCTGGCGAGGTTTTGCAGTCGATTTACGAGGCCGCTGACCCGGGCGACCCTTACATCGGTTTTTACGTGTTCCACAAGCCGATGCTGATGCTCCGGGACCTGGAGCTGATAAAGCGAGTCCTGGTGAAGGATTTCGAGGTGTTCCCGGACCGGCAGTTCGGGGGCGAAATGGGCATCGATTCCGTGGGGTTGGTGAACCTCCTGGGGGTTCGGAAACCGCGTTGGAAGTACCTCAGGACGAAGATGACGCCGCTGATGACGGGCGTCAAGCTTCGGGCGATGCTCCCGTTGATGATGAAGTGCGGGACGCCGCTTCTGGAGCACTTGGAGAACCTGGAGAACTTGGAGGACGGCTCCAGAGAGGCCGAGTTGAAGGACTTGTGTGCGAGGTACACGACTGACGTGTTCTGGTCCATCATTTTTGGGGTCACCACAAATTCCTTCGCCGCGAAGAACGTGCGTTTTTACGAAGCTGGTGAGCATGAAATTTTTTTATTTCGAAATGGAAAAGTTGCATGAATTCTTTTTATTGCTGATATCGTTAGTTTATCAAAAAATATCAGACACGTGTTTTTTCTTTTTGTCAAATCTCAAAAATTGATGATTTTTTTCTGAAAATACATGTTGCCAAATTTAATTTTTTTCCATGCTACTTCCTAATCGGGGTAGGGGCGTAGGAAAAAAACATTCCAAACATTATATTATATTACATTATATAATTAAATGACTATAACTAAACAATGACTATAGTTTTAAATGACTTATAATTAAATTATATTAACGCATATTGTATATACATTATGTAAGTAAAAATATTATATAATTAATCAACATATATCCACCGAGCATGATATTTCTTTATGTATTTCGAAATTGAGATAGTGTCGTTTTTTGTGTTATCATGAATTATTGTGCTTAGGCGTGATAAATACCTAGTGAAGATATGAATTATTCAAGTTTCATCTTGAATTTTGCAGATGTTAACAGACGTTGGAATGATTTTATTGAATCTTTTAATGGTTTCGTTATTATCATTACTGTGATTTGTACATTTAGCAAATGTTTCACTGAAAATTTTTCAACAGCTGTAAATGGCATTTTGGATTTTAGCAATTTTCGTTATGGAATTTGCATAATTTTAATGTTTTTATAATTCTATGATGAATTTTGTAATTTTAGCAATTATTTTACTAAAAAATTTTCAATAGGCTGTAATGAAACTCTTATAATTAACTTAACTCTTAAATCAATAAAATTAATTGAATCAAATAAATGTTTTCAATTATTATTATTATCATTATTATTATTATTTAATATTATGAATTTAATTACAATAATTAAAATCAATTCTTATAATTAAACTAACTAATTATTTTTGCATGATTTTTACGTAATTATATAATATAGTAAATTAAGTGTTTGTATTACAATGATAAGTACACAAACTCTTGATTATGGCAATTCTATGATAAGTTTTGCATGATTTTTATAATTTTTTAAAAACTTATTACATAAATTTCATAATTTTATAATAAATTGTTATTCTTTTTCTGCGATTTGCACATTAAACAACTATTTCTCTAAGAACCTTTCAACAGTGTGTAAAGAAACTTTTGATTATTGCCATTTTATAATGAATTTGGCAGTTTTCTTAATTCTTTTTGTTATTTGTACATTCAGAAACTAGTTCATTAAGAATTTTGCAACGGAACTAAAGATTATTGAAATTCTGTAATTAATTGAGCAAAAACCATTGTATACTGCATTGCATCATGCAAATTTTCATTAAATTCTTACGTTTTGTATGTAACTTTCATAAAAATTTTTTAACGAATGCAAAGTTTTCGACATTTACTGGATGTGAATTTTAAAATGAAATATTTTCTAAATGAAAAAGATTCGACAAATAATTAATAAAAAATGCAAAATAGAGTCGTGCATTCAAATTTTTGAGCATTTTCTATATTCTGAATGGATTTTGATTTCATAAATCGCTATTCCAGTTAATCAGTACGTGTTTATTTAACTTGCCAATATTTCCACGCTTATTTGAGGTGTCTTTGTAAAGATTAAACTGAAGTACTAGATAAGACTGACGAACATATTGACGTCTTGACAAAAAAACAAGTAAAAAAAATATTATTTTCCCATGCATCCGTAAAAAAGGTCACGATATTTCTATGGAATGCAGGAACAAAAGCCCCTTTTTGGGATACTCGGAAATCAGCGGGAAATATCAACAAAAACCCTAGGAAACATTCATTAATCACGGATCAGGCAACTTTTTTCCCTGTGATCCGGGATTTATGAATATTTCCCTAGGGTTTTATTGA
>JAPYZL010076330.1:0-10483 GCA_030522825.1 Platygaster orseoliae | reverse complement strand
AGATTTCAAACTCAAATATCTTTTTAGATTTTGAGTTTTGTAAAAAGTGGCAAAAGACTTTTTTACTCAGAAAAATATGAAGAAAATTTGGGTAAAGTGTGGTTTGCGGTTTTTATCCCCACTCCTCAAAAAAGTACATTTATTGTTTAAATTTCAAACTTGAATAACTTTTTTGTTTTTGAGTTTTGTAAAAAGTGGCAGAGAGGACTTTTCGATTCATAAAAATATGAAAAAAATTTGGTTAAAATATTATCCGTTTAAACTGGACCACCCTGTATAGATATACAGATAACTTTGACAGTTTTTGGTAAAATAATTAATATTATGAATTCCTTAAGTCCAAAAATTTCAAGCTTTGATAGAGCAATGAATTTTATTCAAATTTGTGAAAATTTTGAAATTTTCAAAACTCTGGGAAAAATTATCAAATATTTATAAATTAATTACAAAATTTTATTTTTTTACTATTTAAATCTGCAAAAGTATTGATACATTTTTCAAACTCCAATAAATTTTTCCTACAAAATTTATATAAAACACTCGAAATTAAAAAAATCACCTACACCTGAAAACTTACTCAGAATTTATAAAATAAAAAAAAAACATATAGCCAAAAATTTTTTACTAAAAAATTAAACAAATTTATGTCTCAGTAAAAGGTCGATGCGAAAAAAGTATCACTGTTTTTGTTACAAACTTCTAACAATAAATGTACGTATAAACCTTTATTGGAATACCGAATACTGTAAAGTTACATTTTGCAGTTGAATAAGCATATTTTCTGTGAACATACAAATGTGTGAGATCCACAATTATTTCCTACTTTTTGTTGGTGTTTTTATAAGTTCTAAAAAGTTCCCTAAAATACTTGAAAAGTGTACAAGAATGTTGATGTAGGTACAATGACATACTTTCGTATATTCCCAATTATTTCTTGTAGGTGAATTTAATTATTTATTATTTACAGCGTCTAACGAGTAAAGTACATTTCGGCGATACAATAATTTGAAAAACTTAAAAAACACTGATTCTACGTAGATTCATGGAAGAGAAATTCGTAGATGTGTAATTCAAATTACCAATCTAAAACATGCACTTTATCGTCATCAACACTTGTTAAATTTTTTATTAAATACCATATACCAATGATCAGTAAAATGTAACAACGCAACAGAATAAACTTTTTGTTACTTTGTGATGATTAATGTAACAATGGTAAACCCACAAAAAAAGTGCTTTATACTCTAAGTTAGATAATAAATCAATTTTCAATTATTTGTAATTTACACAAATTTGTTCTTTTCCAAAGTGGATTAGCATATACTGCTATTATTCTATAATTCTAGAAAAATGCTACTTTTTTAAACTGTTTAAATGTAAACAGGTAAACAGTTTTTTTCACAAGTATGAAATTTGCTTGCGTTTTGATCCTTTAGTCAAGCTGGAGAAAATGTTTTTTTTTTTAATTATAATCATTTACAAATATACATTTATATATATTTTTAATAAGTTAAAAGTGTTTATAAATAATAATTTACATTATTGATGGATTTGAATGGATCGATTTATGACAATTATGGTTTTTTATATGAACGTGAAATCTATAATTAGTAACAATAACTTAAACAGTTGATGTCAACAAATAATTAAATCCTTTCAAAATATAGTTTCTTAATAACCTAAGGCATCAATTTTGGCAGAAATTTCTTCAGCATTTTTTTAATAGTCGAATCATGTTCAACTGCAATTTCTCTTCAGAAATATTTTCTTCCCCATTATTAAATCTTTTTTCATGTAAACAACAGATTCAAAAAGTTGCATTTTTGGAGAATAATGAAAAATAAAAAAAAATCCTATATATAAAACATATGCAAACACTTTCTTACAAATTTCCAAGTAAAAAAGCTGCAAAAAAAAAGACAGAATTTTTCCACCAGTAAATACAAGTTTTCACCTTTTTTGGGGACAAATTCGTTAAGAACTTTAAATATATTACTCTTTGTGTAATCACAAGTAATTATTTAATGCTTTTTCAATTTCATTATTATGCGATTACATTGAAAGCAATATTGTACTAGGTGAATTGCTAAAAGAAAGTATTTTCTTGATTCAATCTTGTGAGCATTTATCTCCAGAAACGTCTGCTGGAGGGTCTGGAAAAAAAAATTATCAATGTCGATTAAAATTTTTCAAGGTTACTTTTTATGATTTGACGTTGGAAATTCTATTATTTACCGAAAAACATGCATCTTTTCACTTTACACGTGTTGTAGCCACCACAGGATGGACATTTCAAACCGACGACGTGGAATGGTATAATTGATTCCTAAAAAAGATAAACAATGTTGATATCAGCTATAATTTCATATTGTTGAAAAGTTTTGAAATTTGAATTTTTGAATCATAACGATTCCTCGTTAGGGTCGTGCATATAATATGTCACACGAACAAGGAGACAGAGGGAGTCAGCGATTTGTCACAAAGTGTGACATAGAAGAAGGGAGGGGGTGGGGGCAGCTGTCGCGTTATTTCACTTATTTCCGCATATGCTGCTGTACGTTCACAAATTTTATTTATTTCATGATTTAGCTCGTTTATCCTCTTTAGTTCTGCAAATTGGTTAGCAGTATTTTACCGCAATTTTCAAAATTTTTCGTTCATTATGAGTGTACTATTTTCGAATATAATTTGTTTTAATATATGTGTGATAATATCAGAAGCATAGGCAGATGAAATTTTCGGAAGGGGTTTCTTAATAATATACAGGGTGTACCAAAACCCCCGTAACAAAAAAAATCCAATATTCCTTCTTGAATTTCAAGTCGAAAAGTCCTTTGCCACTTTTTACAAAACTCAAAATCCAAAAAGTTATTCAAATTTGAAATTCAAACAATAAACGCGCTCTTACGAAAAGTGGAGATGAAAACCATGTATCAAAATTTACCTAAACTTTCTTCATATTTTTCTGAGTCGAAAAGTCCTTTGCCACTTGCCGTAAAACTCAAAATCAAAAAACATATTCGAGTTAGAAGTTTATATTAATCAGATTCCTCGAATTTAAAACTCGAGTATCTTTTTTTATTTTGAGTTTTGCGAAAAGTAGCAAAGGACTTTTCGACTCAGTAAAATATGAAGAAAATTTGGGTAGAGTTTGGTCCGTAGTTTTTATCCCAACTTGTCGAAAAAGGGCATTTATTGTGATAATTTCAAGGTTTCATTTTTTTGATTTTCAGTTTTGTAAAAAATTGCTAAAAAAAAATTGTCGTAGAATTTCATGAGAAATTTATTATTTCAAGGATTTCCGTTCACTGTGCAACACCTTGTATAGTAGAATATGCATCTAATGATTGTCAAAAAATATGAAATCGACATGAGCTGACGATTTTTATGACCATAAATCAATTAAATATGAAGCCATGAATCTTACCAAGCACTTTACTTAACTCAAAATATGCAAAAATGTGTTTGGCAAAAAATGATATGTGAATGTACATGGTCCCCGCAGGAAAAATGAAAAATGTGAACTTTGGAGGGCTGTAACTCTATGATGGTATGTTTTAAAAAATCTGCAAAAATAGGGTTTATGCACTTCTAACCTCAAAGTTTTACATTTGGACGGGCTTTGAGATTAGAATTGCATAAAATACTGTATGTACATAACTTAGTGCAAGTGTCTCATTTTGTGAAGACTATTCAAACCCTCGTCTTCGCCAAATTCGACCTTTGCACTATGTTCTATAATGTACTATTTGTTCTCTATACTATGACCTAAAAATCTACCAAGTTTCATGAATCTATGTTAACAAGGAAAAACGTTATGAATTTTCTCATGGAGACGGCTGAAAACACGTGTTAATGTGAACTGATCACCTTGAAATTTTAAAAACAATTTTTTTTATTTATTTTCAAAGTTTTTAGAGGGAGGAATGGAAAAAAATCCAACATCACTAAAATAACGGACACCCTACTGTATATACATATATTTCCTTCGGGATTTTGTAACTTGAGAAAATCATAACTAGACAGATTTTAAGCATTTTAATGGTTTCTAGAATTTTTGTATTGTATGCTATTCATAAAATTTTGTTGTATTTTCTAGTATTTTTATAGATTGTTCTATGGATTTCTGGAAGGTGATGCTATGGTATTAAAAATTCGAAAATTGTAATTACTCTATTTCATTTAAAAGAAAAACGGTATATTTTCTATGTATTCTCAGTATTTTTTTTCTGGTATATTTATAAGTATTTCAAGAATTTTATGTTCACATAAATTATCTTTACATAGTTCTGAGGATTAAACGATTATTAGTATTTCTCACATGCTTTTTAGTATTTATCAAATTGTAAAGGATTTTCTAGCAATTTTTTTATATTTCTAGTATTTTGCATATTGTTATATAAATTTTTAGAATTCAGTACTTTATAATCCAAATTTGGATAGATTTTGTCTACTTTTATAGATTTCTGGGAAAATGCCGTCTCCATGATTATTAGTATTTTAAATATCTCTTGTGCTTTGTTTGTTTTTTTTTTAATATTGTATCGTTTCTGATACCTACTTTTATACACAATGCTTCATACGCTTTTTATAACTTGATGCTCAAAAAATTTTAGTTTTACAGATCGTAGATATTTGTTCAGATTTTTTAGAACAGTTCTTTCATAGAATTCAGTATAGAAACTTCAGTACTTTTTCAGAGTTTGTGTATAATTCGAAAGATTTTATGGTATTTCTATTAATGTCTATCTAGATTTCTAGAATTCAATGCTTCAGGGTCCAAAGTTTTTTAGATTTTTAGAATTTTGGCAGATTTATTTTTTTTATCAATCCATGGGTTGTGACAATTTTTCAAATTTTTACTTTCTACGTTGTTCAGCCAAACATTGAAAATTAAAATTTCGTTGAAGAAAAATTCTCCTGAAATAAGGATTATTGTTATTTTTGAGTCAGAAAAAATATTTTTCAATGATTCTTTAATATTTGTGAATAATTATAAGTGATTCTTCAAAAAGATACATTTCGCAAGTGTGATGTGACGTCTGTGGTGAGGGGAAGGGAGTCTTAATGTTTGTGACTAAGTGTGACAAAGGGGGAGGGAGGGGTAAAAAATGGCTAAAAAGTGCAGGACGTATCATGTGCAAGGCCCCTTATACAGAATTAGTTTTCGGTTGCGAAATTTCAAATTTCACAATTCGTACAATATACTTTTAAAATAGCACAAATTTGGTTTAAACTCTACAAAAATTCAGGTAAAAATTTCAGTAATAACACTTTCAAAAAATCACCTTGTGGCAATCTTTACACAGGATCTCTGCCTTGTAATGCAAATAATCTCTGGGCATTGGAGTATGTAAGACCTCTTCGTCCAAAAATTTCCATAAGTGTGTCATGTCTGCGAGACATTCCTGGCAAATGGGACAAGCGTAATGTCCTGATTGCAGCAAACTTTCAAAGCAAGTGCGATGGATCAAATGACCACAAGCTGGAATGTGGCATGGGATGCGACTCGTGTGGATGTCAAATTGACAAACAGCGCAGTTTGCGCGAGACACATTTTCAATGCACTGCAAATAAACAAAAAAATGTTAAATAATTGCAATACACATTATCCCAAAGTACTCACAAAAGTATGATTTTTCATTATTTTCAAGTTTTTCCCGCTAACTTATACTTAGGATTTGATTTTGGAAATTTTATATTTTTGAAAACAATTTTTATCATTATCATTAAGTTATTTTAAATATTTGAAACCACTCAGAGTCACATAATATCATCACGAACAATGGGAAACCATGATCAACGATGAAAAATTTGGCAAACTCTTGAAGATAATGCGAAATAAAAGTAAATTAAAAATAAAATCAGGAACAATTTAATTGTGAATTGAAAACTATTAACACAGGAAAACAGTTGAAATCTCATTGAATTAACTAATAACTGAATTTATACTTTGTGTTTTTCCTCCAACTCCACGGGTAAACACATATTACAAGTGGTGCAGTGAAAATATCGGTCTCGCCCTCCAAGTCTGCAAATTCCGCAACCTTCACAGTGATATTGTTTCTTATCTTCGTCATCGAAAAGATTACATTCGAGGCAAGTGTAATTTCCAAACTTCACATTGCAATTTTTGCACCTTTCCTGAACCGGCTGACGAGTTTCACAAATGATGCAAATCAATTCCGTTACTTCCTTTCGTTTAATAGCGTGGTCCTCGATATCATCATGGCAGAAACGACAAATGTAAATTTTGTTGCAACATGGTGTCTGAATATTTGGGAAAAAATAAATATTTAGTAGTTTAGAAAATCTTAGATGAAAGTATGAGTTCGAGCGAACTAGGGCTGTCGAAAATTATGTATTATTATTGAAATTACCCACCCGGTGACATCCAAAATCGTTCAAATAAATTAATTTTATTTATCATTTTGATTTCTTTTACATTTGAAATAAAATTCATTCGTATGTTTTATTATATAATATTTCAGAATCTTAAGTACATGTGATGAGCTGATAGCACGTCTTTGTTTTTCTTTTGCGAAATCTGAAATTTCAAATTGGTTAACTCAGATTTTATATGAGCAACATATTCGAGTTAAATATTTTAATTTTTTCGATATAACTGACATTTTTTAAGGATGTTAAATTATCAAAAACGAGGAGGGTTGGAGACTTTTTCATTTATATATGTCTCTTGAATTTTCAATCAAGGATAGAAAAAGGAGATAATTTGTTAACTTCTCTTTTAACTTGGCTCGAAACATGGTATTCATATTACCTGTGAGAAAAAAAGAGCGGAGAAAGAAAAACCCTTGATAAATTTCCAAGTCGAAAGACAAAACATCCTATTCGAATTGAATCGAATTCATTGATAAATTTATCGCTGCTCAAATTTTCACAATCTAATGAAAGTTCTCAGGTGTTCGCGAAGAAATCAAATACCGCAGTGAGCCTCGACATGGGTGTTCTCGCGAATACCGCGGACGCGCTAGCCTAAACAACTTCTCGTCTTACGCGCGGATTTTCTTATTGCAAGAGTTTCCTTGTCCCCCGTAAAATGCAAAGGTGCGAGGTGTGGTTACTTAATTGCATTGGGGGATGCATCAGTTGTTAATTGGACGCCCAACGGGGCAAAAGTTTTTTCGGGACACTCCGCGAAATATAGTTAGATTTTTCCGTAGGAAGCATAGCGTGGTACATAAGTTTTTCATAAGTCGCCCGACGGGAGATAAATGGTTCGTGAGTAAAAGTTAAAGACTTTTTTTATTCGTTGGATTTTGTTCTTGAAACGGACATTGTGAAATGTGAAACCTTGAGTGAAATAAACTCGTGCATTCTCCGTCACCGGTGCTTTTTTTTCTTTTCCGCATACCCCAAACCATGGATTTTAAATTTCGACGAACGGCTGAACTAGGTTCAAAGGTGAGTAAATTTTAACTTTGAGTGTTGGTTTTTCCCTTTTTTATTATTGGAGAAATTCCCCAATAGTCTTTTGCATTCATTTCCAAAAATTTCATAACCAAAATTTACAATTTCCCAAATACTGGGTAGAGCCTTAAAAGGTTGACCCAAAATCGGGACTCTTTCATGTTATTTTTGTAATTATATTTTGTAGCGTTGCAAGAGTAACCGGAAAGTTTAAAAATTTTGTTATTTGCGCATTCTGGCAAATGTTTCGCCTGGATGTGACATACACAGATTAGAAACATTATTTTCAAAAAAAAAAAAAAAAAAACTATAAAAATATTAAGAAAGTTAAAACTTTTTGTAGTTTCGTGACTTTTAATTTTGTGGCATTTCGATTTTTATGATTTTTTATGATCTTGTAATTTTTTTTAATTTTCTAACTTTCTGTGATTTTTGATTATGTGCTTTTTTGAGTTTTTGTAAGCTATTATAATTTTTAATTTTTTTTTTGTGCTTTTCTGTAATTCTGTGACTTTTTTTCATTTTGTGTGCTTGTGTCTGGTATTTCAACAGTGTAGCGGGGGTGTAGTACATTTAATTCGTTGAGAAAAACATACCCATAACCTTCCAACGCACATGGTCAATAACTGTGCGAAATTTCTGGACGTTTTTGGATAGTAGTTTTGAAGTTATAGGCGCACAACTTACAGACATTTACATTTGAAGGGTGAGAAATCAAAAGGGCCTAACCTAAAACCCACTTTTCAATAAGGCGGTTTTCTTATGTATTTGGTGGAGAAAATAAGTTTTATCAAAAAATGCGTTAGGCATTTTTCATTTCTCACCCTGCATTTATAATACAGGGTGCAACAGGGTGTGTCACAGTCCGCGAAAATCCTTGATGTCATGGATTCCTCATGAAATTCTAAGACGATTTTTCCTTTGCCATTTTTTACAAAACTCAAAATTAGGAAAGTTATTGAGGTTTGAAATTTAAACCATAAATGCACTTTTTAGACAAGTGGAGATAAAAACCATGGACCGAACTCAACCAAAATTTTCTTCACATTTTTCTGAGTCGAAAAGTCTTTTGCCACTTTTTACAAAACTCAGGATGAAAAAAGATATTCGAGTTTGAAATCTGAGAAATCTAATTGGTTGAAACTTCTAACTCGAATTTGTTTTTTGATTTTGAATTTTGCGAAAAATGGCAAAGGACTTTTCGACTTTCAAAAAAAGTGACCTTTGTATTTCATAAAAATATAAAGAAATTTTGGTAGAGTTTGGTCCGTGGTTTTTATCCCCACTTGTCAAAAAAGCACATTTATTGTTTAAATTTTAAACTGGGCTAACTTTTTTGGTTTTGAATTTTGTGAAAAATGGCAAAGGAAAAATCGTCTTAGAATTTCATGAAGAACCTATGGTTTTTACTATTTGCGAGGACTCTGAAACACCCTGTATAGATAAGAATTACACAGTTCGATAAAATTTGTTTTTAAGAAAATTTCTCGATAAATTTTTGCAAAAATAACTTGGGTCATCAGTGAACAAACCCTAAAAGGATTTTGAAAGTTTAGTTAGATTTTTCGAGTTATTTACAGTATAATATATACTTAAAAAATCTCTATAGTACATATGATTTCAGAACATTAATGATGTTCTTAACGTGAGGAAACCATTTCTACAATTTTTTTCATTAAAAAATTATTATTTTTATTAGTTATTTGGGTTTTATCTATTTTCTGAAATGTATCATTATATTCTTGGCGGGATGGCCTATCTAAACAGCACTTATAGTACAACTTACTCTTCATTCACTTTTATTGTTATTTTTTTTCCTTTAATGCGAGTGATTTTCTGGTCATATTTTTTGAATTATGCACTATTTATGCTGTTTGGGTAGGCGCATACACTGAAAAATAAAGTATTACAGAGGTCACTTCATAGGAGTTGAACTAAAACCTATGAACCAAAACCTCTGTAAGACTTTTTTTTCCAGTGTAGGCCACCCTGCTGGAAAGATCATGGCGTATTTGAAGAAATAGATTGAGCTCGAATTGACTGATAAAAGTAATAATTTTTCACGAAAAAAATTGTAGAATTCAATTCCTTGCGGCAAGGACGTCATAATGGTATTTTTATTTAGTGAAATTGTATTCAAGAGGTTTTTCAATTTATACTGATTATTGTAAATAACTTGAAAAATTGAACTCAACTTTCAAAATCCTTTCAAACTTTGTTTATTGATGACCCAAGACACCCATTTTTTTTTTTTAATTTTCAACAGGCACACTGAGAAACTTTGTCAGGAGCTACAGTGGCGTTTAACACGAGCAGCTCCTGTTAAATTAAAAACTTTCAAAAAGGCAGTAACCTCAGCTACGAGTGCACGAACGGCTCCTAAATTGAGAGGAGCCGCTACTGCCAATGACAGCAGTGCGCTCTAACGCTGAGACTGCTGTGATTGGCTGTATGCATTAATGCGAATGGCATCAATGTCTCCTGCCAAATCTCGGGAGCAGCTACTTGCAGATTGCGCTATGTATTAATACCAAATACAGCAATTGCTGGATTCATATACCGCATTATCAATTGTTGAAAACATTTAAGAATCTCTGTTCGAAAACTATGCATTGCTGGATATGAAATGGTAGGAAATTGTCTTGTGTGATAAATTAATATGATACAGTCGCTGTTATTATAGAAATCATGCAAAAAATTGATGCAAATGAATTTACTTAGGAAAATCTGCATGATAACTTAAATTTGGGAAAAACAGGTGTAAACAAAAAATTTAAAAAAAAGTCAGAGTGTTAAAAGAATCTAAAAAATATATTTGAAATGATTGAAGTTATAAATTTGAAATATGATGAAATTAGAATCATACAAATAGTCATAGTATAAATAATATAAAACATGTATATTTCCTATATCACACGCGAATTCACGCGCACTGAAAATAAACATTGTGTCATTTCCATGGTTTCAATGGTCAGGCTGCTAGGATTGAGTCGAGTGATTGGTGCGCTTCGCACTAATCCATGGCGCAAGCTAGAAGGAGCCGCTCGTGAGA
>JAPYZL010076328.1:0-17789 GCA_030522825.1 Platygaster orseoliae | reverse complement strand
CGCGCGGCTCGAAATACTACTAACATACGGCTCTCGACTTTGCGGCATAGCGCGGCGAACTAGATTCTCGCTCCAGGAGCTATACTTTTTTTTCAGTGAATATTTATACGATTCAAAGGATTTTCTGATATTTTCGTGGATTTCTGTATAGATTTTTTGAATCAGATGCTCTAGGATTTCAAGTTATCTAAATTTTTAGTGATTTATGGTTTTTCGATAAAACTTTACCAACATCGATTTTGAGTGTTTAAAAATTTCTGTTATTTTTCGTATTTATCAAATTTTTGTTGTTCTTTTGTAGATCGCTATTTAGATTTATGGAATTTGATTCTCTCGAATTCAAAGTAAATTATATTTGACGTATATAAAAGGAGTTTTCAAAAAACTGCTTTTACATCAATTTAGAGAACTTTCTGGTATTTAAATGAATTACTGTATAGATTTATAGGATTCAATGGTTTTGTGTTTAATATTTTGTAAAACAGATTAGAGTATTTTAAAGATATCTGGTATTTCTACTTCTTTCCCATATTTGTCAACATTTATAAAATTCGGTCTATTTCTCTACTTTTTTAATAAAGTTTTACAATTTCGCATTTTCTTACATTACATTTTTTACATTTATCAAGTTTATTCGAGTTAACCAATAAACGCGCTCTTAGAAGGATTTTATAAGGATGTTGTAAGTTAATCTGTTATAAGTGAAATCTGAGAATTCTGATTGGTTGAAATTTTCAACTGAAATATCTTTTTTGATTTTGAGTTTTGCGAAAAGTGGCAGAGGATTTTTCGACTCAGAAAAATATGAGAAAAAATTCACGTAAATTTTGGTCCGTGGTTTTTATCCCTACTCCTCGTAAAACCACGTTTATTGATTAAATTTGAAACTCGAATATATTTTTTAATTTCGAGTTTTGTCAAAAATGGCATAGGAAAAATTGTCTCAGAATTTCGCAAACTATAAACCCCTAAAATATTGATTGCTGACTTTGGGACATCCTGTATATGTAACATAAATGATGTATTTAATATAAGTATGCATATATTTTTTACAAATTGTCTACCTAGTGGCAATTATATGTAAATATTTGACAAAAACTTTTTAAATATGTAAAAATCACACGTTTAGACTTGATAACTTTCAAATTGCAGCCTTTTTGTACAGTGTTTTCATAATCACATGACACTAGTAAACAAATATGGCGTCAGCTAGGAACAGCCAATCAGAAGGAACCGAGAAAAAGCTGTGCAAGAACATACCCTGTTAAATGTATCCTGGGCGAGAATAACTTTGAAAATTGTTAATCATATGATTAAAATAAGTGCTCTCGAATTAAGGGAGCAATGGGCTAAACAGAAAAATTTTTTGGGAAGTGTTATTAAAAAATATATTACATTCAAGATTTAAAAACTTTTAATCTTTGTCAAACTGGTTCTGGAGAACGATTTTTCAATATTTTGAATTTAGGATTTTTAAGTTATGCAACTTTTCAAGTTCAGAGTCGCATATTTTTCATTTTTTGTCAATTTTTATCGTTTTTGAGTAACTGATAGTAAGATATTCTTTTTGTATTTATAAAATACAAGTTAAGAGATTTTATGATATTATTATGAATTTTTTTACAGCTTTCTAGAATTCAATGCTCTAGGAATTTAACAATTGTCGGTATTTGTATAGATTCTTGAGAAAATAATAAATCTATACAGATTTTGAGTATTTATCACAGATTTCTAAAATAAATTGTAATATTTATTATTTTATTATTTATAACATTTTATAACATTTTCTAGTGTTTTTATAGATTTCTAGAATTAGATGCTCTAGTATTAGGAAAATTATTGATCTTGAGTATATAAATTGGTTTTTCAAAAAATAGTATTCCTTGTACAATTTTATAGTACTTTTTTTGTATCTATAAAATTTGAAAAATTTTCGAAAAAACTACATCTACAGTTTTTGACTACTAATAGATTTCTAGTATTTCTCGCATTTTATTTGGTATTTTCTTTTGAAAGAATTTCCAGTTTTTTCATAGACTTTAAGTATTTTTCTAGATTTTTGGGAAAATTGCATCTACAGAGATTCTTAGTATATCATAGAGATTCTTATTTATTATTGCTTATCTTTCTTATCTTATTATATTATTATATTATATTTATTAATATTAATATTATATTATTATATTATTATCTTATTATCTTATTATCTTATCTTATTATTATATCTTATTTATTATTTCTTATATTTCTTATCTTATATATCACAGAGATTCTTAGTATATCATATATCATTTCTTGTAATTTCGTATTTTTTGGTATCATTCAAACTTTGTAGCGTTTTCTTGTATTTTAATAGATTTCTAGTATTTCAATAGTTTTTGTTATGCATGTTTTATGAAATTTTATGCTCTAGAATACCAACTTTCACAGATCTCAAGTATTTGTTTAGATTTTCAAAAATCAGTACTTCTATAGATTTTAATCATTTCTTATAATTCTTTAGTGTTTGAATGATTCGAAAATTTTTCTGGTATTTAAACAAATTTTTGTGTAGATCTAGAGTTTGATACTCCGAGATTCAACAATATTCAGATTCACAGCATTTTCGAGCATTTTTTGTAGGACGATTTTTAAAATTTTCATTTTCTACTTTATCCTAGCTATGAATTATGTTCAAGAAAAAATTCTCCTGAAGCCAGGCTCATTATTATTTTAGAGTTAGTGAAATGAGAAGTTCTGAATTTCGCATTTAACCTTGAAAACTTGCATAGAATCATTTTTTATACTGTACAGTTTTCAGTAGTACATGTTTGATGGATTATACTTATTTCATCATTTATTATGATATCTTTGATCATTTTTACGTTAAATAATAATTGATTTTACTCGAATTTGGGGAGGGATTGAAATCTCAAAACCCTCCTTAGCCTATGCCCTTGAACAGGAGTCTAATTGATGATCAATTTTTTAATTTATTATTTATTTATTTATATAACAATTTTCAACAGGCTTTTTAGCCCAATTATACAATAATTTTATGAAAGTGGTAAACATCTCCAACACTTATACAAAAAGTAAAAAAAAAAGAATATGTGATGCACAATACATCCTTTCTTCATGCAAAACCTTCTAAGACATCATCATGCAATGCAAAATCAGCAGAAATCATGAAAATATTTAATTCTCGCTTCACTTATAAACAATCGCTCAGAGTAATCCACGCTAAAACTATCTGCTCGCAAATTATTTCCCAATATAGAGTCTTGTTACTGGACAATATTGTCCATACAATGTTCTATGAAACGGAACTATAAATAATCCTTTTCTTCTAAAATCACGATCATTATCTGTAATTATAAATCTAGCAATAAGTTCTGGATAATTAATTCGCTGCGTGATTAATCTATACAAAAATCTCACATCTGCACACTCCCTATATGATTTAAGCGAACTAATTCCACATTCATAAAAAATAACTCCTTCTCGATTCCCCAGTCATTTTATTCCATTTTTTTTAACCTAACGTTTCGACCAACAGTGTGCGGTCCTCTTCAGGGGTACATAATCATGATCGGAGTGACAATTACAACGTCATCGGTTTCATATTTTACAATAAACACCTCGTAAAAGATTCGTCAAAGAATCTTTTCTTTATTTTTGAAAAGAAACCCAAGGATAAATAAGAAAATACAATTAATTCCATATTATTACCAGAAAATAACATGATAGAAAGAATGAGGTATTGATACTCGACATGGTATTTTGAATTATAAATGAGAGTAATTTGAATAATTCTAAGAAATGACTGACCTGCACCCCGGTCGAATATCCCAATACCAGTAGCAGAGGTGGAACACTGGATCCTTCATTATAATCAGGGTAGAAACTGGGGTCGTTCACATCGGCATACTCAAACCTGGCCCAAGTTATGGATTCTTTGTTCTCCGAATTTTGCGTTCCCGAGTACGACTGAAATTATTATTTTCCTTACAAGGATGGGTTTTTGCAATTTTCTGCATAAATTGTATACCTAAAAAATTGCCTTTTACGCCCTTGATAACAAAAAATTATCAGGCATTTGAAACATTGATCTATAAATCAATTGTGGAGTATCTAATAAAATCTAAATTACCCACTTTTCAAAAATTTTTTTCTGGTGGAATCAACCAGGTTTTTAAAATCCACTACACTAATATGGTCAAAAATTCTATCCCATAAATATAAAATTGAAACAAATGCAGTTTTATATTGCATGAATAATATTTCGATGGAAATAAGTAATAAAATATGACGTTCATAAAGTTTACAACGTTGACAAAGGACACGAAAATTTTTTTCAGAGATTTTCCAAAAATAATGTGGAACCTTGAAAAAAAGAAATCGACGAAGCCAAGGAATTTTCTAAAAATTCAAGAATACGAAAATTCTGAGAATTTCAATTTAAGTTCTGAAAGTTGAATTCTAGAGTTAAAAATTCTGCTGATTCAAATTCTGAAATTTCAATTCTGAATTCAAAAAATTTGATTGAAATGTTGAAATTTGAATTCTAAATTCAAAAATTCTGATTTAAATTCTAAAATTCCAATTCTAGATTAAAACATTCTGATTCAAATCCTAAATTCGAAAATTCACTGAACAACATTCAAGAATTCACTGAAAGAAAGAACAAATTAAAAGAATTCACTGTGAAACTTTACTGATTAATTCTGAAAATTCTAATTCATATTCTTAAATTTGAATAATGAATTCGAGAATTCACTGAATTCAGTAGAAAAATTCAACAATTTAAAAATTCTGACAATTCTGATTCCAATTTTGAAATTCAGAAATTCTGATTCAAATTCTAAAATTTGAATTCTAAATTCAAAAATTCTTTTTTAAATTCTGAAATTTAAATTCTAATATTAAAAATGCTGATTAAAATTCTGAAATCAAAAATTTTGATTGAAATGCTGAAATTTAAATTTTAAATTCAAAAACTGTTTTTCAAATTCTGAAAATTGAATTCTAACTTCAAAAATTCTGAATTAAATTCTGAAAATTGAATTCTAACTTCAAAAATTCTGAATTAAATTCTGAAACTTCAACTCTAGATTCAGAAATTCTGATTCAAATCCTAAATTCGAAAGTTCACTGAACGAAACTTAAGAATTCACTGAAAGAAATAACAAATTGAAAGAATTCACTGTGAAACTTTACTGATGAATTCTGAAAATTCTAATTCATATTCTTAAATTTGAATAATGAATTCAAGAATTTACTGAATTCAGTGAAAAAATTCAAGAATTTTAAAATTCTGACAGTTCTGATTCAAGTTCTGAAATTTGAATTCTAAATTCAGAAATTCTGATTCAAATTCAAAAATTTGAATTTTAAATTAAAAAATTCTTGTTAAAATTTTGAAATTTGAATTCTAAATTCTAAAATTCTCTTTAGAATTCTGAAATTTGAATTCTTATGTTAAAAATGCTGATTCAAATTCTGAAATTTAAATTCTGAAATAAAAAATTTTTATTTAAATGCTGAAATTTGAATTCTAAATTCAGAAATTCTGATATAAGTTCCAAAATTTCAATTCTAAATTCAAAAATTCTTATTCAAATTCTGAAATTTGAATCCTAAATTCAGAAACCATGATTCAAATTCTGAAATTTCAATTCTAGATTCCAACATTAAGATTCAAATTCTAAATTCGAAAATTCACTGCAAAAAATTATAGGTTTACTATTGATTTTGATTCTTATAAGAAATGGCAAAATTCTGATAGCAATTAGAAATTTCTTATTAGAATTCTAATTCTTATAAGGTTGACCTGAAAAATTCAAATAAGAAAAAAACTTTTTATAAAAATCAGTGACACTTTTGTAATAAATTTCAAATTTTTTATAAGAAAATATTTATGCCTTGTACATTTCTTACGAACTGGAATTTTTATGAAAAAATTTTTTTATAAACATTTCTACAGGAAATTAAATTTTATAAGAAAAGCTTTTATTGCAAAAATCTTAAAAGTTCGACCTTTTTTTAAAACGACGAATTTCATCGTCGATGATTTAATGAATTTTTTTTTCGACGATTTTTAGGGTCTTCGCTGAATTCACTATTTTGAACTTTTAAATCATAGATAGTAAATCTCAGAAAAAAAATTCTCGTGTGGTTTTTCGAAGTTGTAAATTTTGTCAACATTAAAATACGAAAGTTTCAAAAGTTGGAAAAAATTGATTTATCAAAATTAAAAATCTTTTTGATGGATATATTGTGTGAATTAATCAAAATGAAAATACAAAATTTTTTCAATCCATGATCACTCAAATGGAAAATAAAATCGAATGATTGAAAGAAGCAACAGAATTTTTTTTATTGCTATTTAATATCTTGATAATAAAACATACTTGAGGGACGATGTCATTTATAATCCCAGCAACGCTGTCGATTATAGATCGATCGTTAACCGGCTGTGGTGAAATTATTTGAGCCCCCTTATGAACGCCTCGCCTCGGTGAGTCTGCCGACATTTTTCCAGTCTACAAAATTTCCTTTCTGAAAAAGACCCAAATTAAAGGTTACTTTGAAATAATGTAAGTTTTACATGTAGAGGTACACAACAATCGATAACATACCAAAGGTTAAGAATTTTGTTAAAAAATTTAAAAATACTTTTTTTAGGTAAATTTAAGATCTTCCTGATTTTATTTAGGAAATTCACGTTAATAGACAAGTTAAAAAAATTTTTTTAATGTTTTTTATTTCTCTCGTTCGTTCAAAATAGTTATTCCCAGCGTGGAATTTGGAAATTCATTTTCTTAAATTCATTTTCATTAATTAAATGCAATTGATTGCTATATGCTTATATTTTCATTATTCATCTAGAAAATTGATATTATTAGTCTTTTTAATTGCCAAAAATAGTATGTAGTGATTCCTGTTGATAAAAGAGGTAAAAGAACGAGAAATCAATAACTTCTTAATCAGAATTACATATTGAAAAACTGCTAATTTCTCGAAAATTATCATTTACTTAATACACTGTACTTTTTCAAAACCTGTAATTCCAATAACGAAATTTTCAAATTTTCCATCTAACAACAATACAGTTGAAGAAACGTATTTTTAAATAAATAAATTGACTTGAACTTTTAAATGAAAAAATACCTCTTGCAAATACGTATAGACTAATTTAAATCAATCATTTCGAATTTTAGACCTCATGAATTTTCAATGACGATTTTTTATTATATTAATATTAATTATAATACTAATATATAGGCATATGATTAATATTAATTATAATATTATTATATTTTTAAATCAATATAGTAATTATTTTTATTTTTTAATTATTATTATTTATTATAATTATAATATTTTTTTATTTATGATTATAACTATTTATTATAATTAAAATATTTTCTTTATTTATGATTATAATTATTTATTATAAAATTATTATATTTTTATCATAATAATATTAATTATAATTATTATTTATTATATTAATCGCACTGATTACAATATAAAAATCGAAAAGAAAGTTTAAAAATGCAAAAAATAAAAATAGTGATTGCTATGGATTTAGTTAGTGGAAAATTTTGAAATTTGTAAATACTTTGTCTTAAAAAACGAAATTGACTGCATTTTAATAACTTGTGTCCATAAATATGAAGTAACATAATATTACTATTCAGTTTCCTGAATTAACAAATTTTCAATGAAAACGTATCTAACATTTTTACAATAAAAACAAGTTTTAGAAAATTTAGATGTAAACTAATGAAATGTAGTTACAGTGCAGATGCAACTAAAAAAAAAAAATTATTGAATTGAAACAGATTTGTGTTCTTGATATTTTGGATGAGGGATTATCGAAATTGTAAATTTTTATATTTCATCTAAATAATGAATAGAAAATAAAATAAATTAAAATAAATAAATAAAATAAATTCAAGTACGTAAAAGTTCTGGATGGAAATTTTACTGCGAAATATGCGTAGTGTTAGAAAATAGCAATTTTTGTTTAAACGTCTTAAAAATCAAAGGAAAAACATTCTTAAAAAAAATAATGTATGTTCGTTCAAGACATTAAATTTTAAACAATAATTAAATTTATTTTAATTAGGAAAACGATGAATAAAGAAGGTAAATTTGTGTTGACATATTAAAAATTTTGATTGATATCATTATGTCAATTTAAACAAAATCTGCTGAAACTATTGATGTCACAAATTTTTCTGATTACAAAATTTTGATTTTTTAATAATAACTGAATCCATAGCAATAATTTTTTTAAACTTTTTTGATCTCAGCCTTTTTTTTACTGTCGTTTCATAGTAAATTCGATGAAAAATGTAAGCGTTATAAAACTCATAAGAGTTGTAACTTAAAATGATAGATTGTTAATTAATCGTTAGAAGTTTTTCTGTTTGATACTGCAATTTTACCTGCTTTATCATTTTTTTAACAATACGTTGTTTATAAAAATTACTTATCATTAAAAGCACGTTCCATCCCTCATCATTAAAAATACCTCAAATACCAATTTTTTTCAATTCAGTTCAATTTAGTTTTCTCAACAGGGGCGTATGCAAGGGGGGGGGGGGTGGAAATTCAAATTCACAATTTGGAAAAATTGTGAATTTTTTTAAATCTCCCAAAAAATATTCTCAGAAGTAAACATTGAATTCAACAACCCCCCTCCCCCGAAAATTTTTTCTGCGTACGCGTTTGTTTCTCAAGGTAGATTCCAGTTATTTTTATAATTTTTGAGATATTAGAATATTTATGGATTCAGAATAAACTGACTAAAATAAAAATTTTTTTAATGTTTGTTTGATTACATTTTTCAGGATTGTGAGTAGATCTTTAAAAAAATTCTTTTTCATCATTCTAACCTCAAAATCGCAACTTTGAAACGATTTTGCGTTTTTCATAATGAAAAATATTGTTCGCACTCGTGAGCTATCGCCAATTGTGGCGAGGCCGAAGGTTTTTGCCCGAGCCGGAGGCGAGGGCTAAAATCGGCCTCGCCAAAATTGGCTCTAGCTCCCGAGTACGAAAATAGCTATTTTCCCATGCGTCCGTAAAAAAGGCCAGTTCATTTCTATGGAATGCAGGTACAAAAGCCTCTTTTTATTTTAGGGTACTCGGTAATTAGCGGGAAATATCAACAAAAACCCCGGGGAACATTCATTAATCACGGATCAGGCAACTCTCTTCCCTGTGATCTGGGATTTATGAATATTTCCCTAGGGTTTTATTTATAACTCCCGCTGATTTCCGAGTACTCCAAAAAGAGGATTTCGTTCCTGCGTTCCATAAATATGAAGTGGCCACTTTTACACATACATGGGAATAGATATTTATGCTACACGAGACAAAAAGGATAAATCCAACGAGTGCAATTGCGCACTGGCTTCGCTCATGCCCAAACTTTGCACTCATTGGATTTATCCTTTTTGTCTCGTGTAGCATAAATATCTATTCCCATGCATGTGTAAAAGTGGCCACTTCATATTTATGAAACGCAGGAACAAAATCCTCTTTCTGGAGTACTCGGAAATCAGCGGGAGTTATGAATAAAACCCTAGGGAAATATTCATAAATCCCGGATCACAGGGAAGAAAGTTGCCTGATCGGTGATTTACGAATGTTTCCTAGGATTTTTGTTGATATTTCCCGCTGATTTCCGAGTACCCCAAAAAGGGGCTTTTGTTCCCGCATTCCATAGAAATGAAGTGGCTTTTTTTACGGATGCATGGGAAAAAAAATATTGTATGCTACACGAGACAAAAAGGATGATTCCAACGAGTGCAAAGTTTGGGCACGAGTGAAGCGTGTGCGCAATTGCGCGAGTTGGAATCATCCTTTTTCTCCCTTGTATCATAAATATCTATTTTTCTGCAAAAATATACTAGAGAATTCAGTCAACTTTAAATTAGGATTTTCCAAACTTTTTCAATAATTTTGTCAGAACGTAAAATTAATCTGAATTTGAGGAAAAATTCTATTTTCTGTTAAATCCAGAAGAATGACGATTTTTCTGAAAAGGTTTCTGAGAATTTATCATGATTTATAAAAAAATATTGAATATTTCTTATATGATTTTTGAGAACCGTCTCAAATATATTACGAAATTCCAAAACACTGCCTTTTAATTTTTTATTATATTCCTTTAATGTTCCAACAGTTTCTGAATTCAAACAACTGAGGTATTCCCAAAATGTGAAATAATATTTTTATTAATTTTAAAGATTAAGTGATTTCTACATACTTTTTTAAAACGGCGACAATTTTAAGAAATAATTTCTTTTAAAGTTGATAATTTTATTATTAATGATTTCCATTGCAAATATAATAATAATAATAATAATAATAATAATAATAATAATAATAATAATAATAATAACAATAATGATAATAAATAATAATAATTTATTCAGTTGTGCAACATATGCATATAAAATAGAAATGCTTTTATATCCGTCCACAAAAATAGCTGGGAGCTATTTGTCTGTGGAAACCGAATACAATATTGCAATATTACAAAATAAATATATAAATACAGGGTGTCCCAAAGTTAAAAATTAATATTTTAGGGGATTATAGTTTGTGAAGTTTTAAGATAATTTTTCCTTTGCCATTTTTCATAAAACTCAAAATCAAAAGTGTTTCAAGTTTGAAATTTAACCAATAAACACGCTTTTACGAGGAGTAGGGATAAAAACCATTGACCAAAATTTACTCGAATTTTCTCCATATTTTTCTGAGTCGAAAAGTCCTTTGCCACTTTTCACAAAATTCAAAACTAAAAAAGATATTCAAGTTGAAAGTTTCAACCAATCAGATTTCAAATTCGAATATCTTTTTTGATTTGGAGTTTTTCGAAAAACTGCAAATATCTTCTTTGATTTTGAGTTTTGTGAAAAATGATAAAGGAAAAATTGTCTTAGAATTTCACAAACTATAAGCCCTTGAAATATTAATTGTTGACTTTGGGACACCCTGTATATAGAATATATTAATATAATAAATATTAATTAATATCAACTATCAATAATAATAAATATCAATAATAAAAATATATAAAATTTTCATTGCCATTATTAATTATAAATTTTCAAAAATTTATACAGATTGTCCCAAAATCTCATATACAAAAAAAAAGACAGATTCCTTGCAAAAATTGCAGATATTTTTTCTCTTGCTATTTTTCATAAAACTCAAAATAAAAAAAGTGTTTCAAGTTTGAAATTTGAACAATAAATGCATTTTTTTGACAAATGGGGATAAAAACCACTGACCATAATAATCAAAAAATTTCTCATTATTTTTCTAAATCGAAAAGTAATTTGCCACTTTTTACAAAACTCAAAACCAAAAAAGATATTCACTAAATTTATAACTGTTTTATCTTTTTTAATTTTGAGTTTTTTGAAAAATGACAAAGTGAAAAATTTGTTTCCATTTTTACAAGGAATCTGTCATTTTTTTTGTATACGAGAATTTGGGACACCCTGTATAGTAAAAATAAACATTACAGCTGATTTTAATTATAGCAAGTCATGTTATTCAAGAATCCTAGTCCTTGCATCATTTAAAATTTACTCAACAAATCCATAAAAAAATAAAACAACAAAATAAACTAAAAACTCGGGGAAAAAAATCATCTCCACCTACTGAAAACTAACTCAAGCGCACAAATAAAGGCAGAAAATCAACAAACAAAAAAACAAACAACGAGCACACATCGAAAACCAATGAAATTTCGCTTCTATGCACACACACACTCAACACTGACACGCACGCATACCTAGTCCAAACAAAGAAACATCACTTTTACTGCGCGATCCAATTCCCGCACAGTATAAAAAGTAACACAAGTCTCACGCGTATAAAAAAAAAAAAAAAAAATAGAAAACACGCAGAATCGTATGCCATCACATTAGACCGTAATGGAAAGTGAAATGAAGGCCAAGGTGGTATAGGTGGGGGTAGAAAAACGATGTCTATGTTGCCCTTCCGAACAGTTGCACAATCGGCGTTACTACAGCTGTTCGTTTCTGCGAAATGATAATTTTTTTCACGGTCGACTAACCAGCGCGCAGCGAAAAAAATGACATTATCATTCAAGGTCCATTTTCTAGTTCGATGACATCGGGAAATGAGCCTTACGTTTATTCGCACTTGGGAGCTTTTTCCATTGTACGGAAATGATAGTAGAGAGAGACAGAGAGAGGGGGAGGGGGGAGAGAGAGACAGAGAAAGAGAAAAAACAATGAGACGCAATGAGACTCCGACGAGTCTACTGCAATCGCACACACAAAACGCACACAATCACGTCTCGTAATTAGTCATTCGGTTTCTGCGTCATTTTTGATATCTTCTATTTTCCGCGATTACGGCTCTAATATTCCATGTTTCGAACATTTAGCAGGGAAAATAGAGTTTGTCAACAAAGATATGTTTTGGTCGTAGGGTTTCATTGTCGTGTTTGTCAGTATTTGTTGTTGTGGGACAGCACGGGCCGCGGGGAGGGGTGGGGAGGGCGCGGGGTAATGGGAATTTTCAAACTTACGTTTCCACCAAACCGTGCGAAATTTTCATTGTGCGAGATGTTTTTTGCACCTCTCGCTCGCGGCCACTTCGGTTTATTATTGCGTCGTCATTCTGCACAGCTCTTTGACCAACTGACAGAAGACGAACTCGAAACTCGAACCTCGAGCTTCGAGCGCGATGTGCTCACTAAATGCTCAGTGCTGTAGGATGATGTGTATTTGAGGGGTGCAAAAGTGCAAATACCCTAATAAATAGTGTTTTTGATTCGTATAAAAACCTTACACAAATTTTTATTGGGTTGATCTTATAGAATTCTTATAAAAAAACTTTCTCTTATAAAACTTTACAGAAAAAATTTTTTTTCGGAAATTTCTCTTCAATAGAAAATTTTTGATAAAATTTGTTTTATAAGAAATATTTGTATTTGAGTTTTTTTTTTCAATAAATTTTTTTTTTTTAATTTTTCAGGTTATATGTATTTTTTATTTTCAGAATTTCTATTTTTTCTTCGAAGAAAATTGCAAAACTCGTCTTCGGCTCGTCTTGCAAACTTCATATTCGCTAAAAAAGCTCAATTTGCACTCGTTGAGAAATATACTATTGTATAAAAATTTATGATATTTTAGAGGATTGCAGAATTTCTTATAAAAATTTCACAGTTTATTATAGGAAATGTACGGAGCTCAAATATTTTCTTAAAAAAAACTTGAAATTTTTCATAAAAGTGTCACTGGTTTTTGTAAGAAAAATTAAAAAACATAAAAATTTCAATTTAACATATCTGGTGTCCCAGCATAACCGAATAAGTCCATTTTGCCATAAGGCTCATTTTACATAACATTCTGAATAAATTTTGAGCCTTATAGCAAAGTGGACTTATTCGGTTATGCTGGGACATCACAGATATTATACAAGGTGTTCCAACTGTACGTAAATCCTTAAAATCACAGATTCTTCATAGAACTCTAAGATGATTTTCCCTTTGCCATTTTTTACAAAATTCAAAATCAAAAAAGTTATTCGAGTTTGAAATTTAAACAATAAATCCGATTTTTCGACAAGTGGGGATAATAACCACGGATCAAACACTATCCGAATTTTCTTCATATTTTTCTGAGTCGAAAAGTCCTTTACCGATTTTCGAAAAAATCAAAATCAAAAAAGATATTCGAGTTTGAAATCTAAGAAATCTGATTGGTTGAAACTTGTAACTCGAATATCTTTTTTGATTTTGAATTTTGTAAAAAGTGGCAAAGGACTTTTTGACTCAGAAAAATATGAAGAAAATTTGGATGGAGTTTTATCCGTAGTTTTTATCCCTACTCCTCGTAAGAGCGCGATTATTGTTGAAATTTCAAATTTGAATAACTTTTTTGTTTTTGAGTTTTGCAAAAAGTGCTAAAGGACTTTTCGACTCGAAATTCAAAAAGAAATTTGGGATTTTTTTTTGATCGAGGTTTCTGTGACACCCTGTATGATTAAACAATAAAATCACAAAAATAATTCTTCAAGGTAAACTTTTTCAAAAACACTGCCTTTTAAAAATGAAACGTTCCATATGCACAAACACTTTTTTCCTATGCATCCGTAAAAAAAGCCACTTTCTTTCTATGGAATGCGGGAACAAAAGCCCCCTTTTGGGGTACTCGGAAATCAGCGGGAAATATAAAAAAAAACCTAGGAAACATTCATAAATCACGGATCAGGCAACTCTCCTCCCGCTGATTTCCGAGTACTCCAAAAAGAGGATTTCGTTCCTGCGTTCCATAAAAATGAAGTGGCCACTTTTACACATGCATGGGAAAAAATATTGTTTTTATTTTTGTATCATTTTATACAAAAAGAAAAACCTTTTTCTCCCTTGTAGCATAAATATCTATTTCTTATTCAAATAATTTCTAATTATTGTACCCGAGTTAATCAAGGATAAATCGAATAAGCTTAGAAGATATTTTTTGCTACTTCTACTTCTTCATATTTAAAAAAGAAAATTTTTTCACATCAGTTTCTTTAAGCGATAAAAAACAGTTTAATAACTGCAAGATGTTCGAAAGAACCCAAAAAAAGTGCATATAGCTCTTCAGTGGCTCGCTCATGCGCATGCAATTTTCATTCGATCATACATTTTCTTTCACGACGCTTATATGCAAAATAATTTTGCTGAATTAATCAGCAATTTTGAAACTTCATGTTGACATAAATAAAATCGACGATTCATTTTTTATTCTAAACTTTTTTAAAAATTAGCAAAATTTTCTAATAATTTGTTTGCAAACAAAATAACAAAGAGCGCGCAAAATTAAAATATTTCGAATTTCGGTTGTATGTATGAAGTAATAAATATATTTCAAAAGTTTTTAATAAAAGTTAGATTATTATTGTAAGAGTTAAAATATCAAATAGTACTGCACACGAAATCGCGAATATTTTGATTGCATCAGATTGCGTCATGCGTATATTAGCGTATTATTTACCTGTCAGTGCAATGCAGCCAACAGAACCACGAAACATCTGATTCTATTGGATGTAAATAAACAGTTTTTGCGACTCTTTGATTGCCAGAATTGTTTGTGCTGTATCAGAGACGGAAGGGGAATTCCGAGGTTCGCCTTATCGTCATATATGTCGTAAAAAGTTAAACTTCAATGATGATTTAGATTTCTTGAAATGATTTCTTCTTCCGCCGCGAATTTCTCAAGCAATGATTCCGCAAATGTATCAATCGTGTTTCAGTATTATCTATACAATGTAACCGCAAGATTCTCATATATGACGGCGAAACACGTTCAAGATGCAAATGAAAACTTTTTTTTTAATTCGAGTTTTCTTCAAAACCGTGAATCTACATGATTTAATGGCATAATCGATAGTTACCAACCATTTTCCCGAACAGCCTTTTTCCCGAACGGTCATTTTCCCGAAAGGTCTTTTTTCGAACGGCCATGTTCCAGAAAAATCATTTTCCCGAAGGATTTTTAATTTGTAATCAACCTGTAATATCTAGAAATGCCATAGTTACGTATTTAAGATTTTGAAATTTTAAAATCGTAAGAAAAATTTTTAATTAATGAATAAAATTTAGAAATTTTATTTCCAAATGCATTTAAAATAAAATTCTACATTAAAATTTTTAATTTTGAAATAAAATAAAATATACAATTTATGAATTTAAAACTTTTACCATGACTGATTTTATTGAAGACTCTTCTTATGAAATTCATAAATGAAAACAATTGAAATAAAAGCGAAATTCTAAGCGAAATTCGGAAATTAATACTTTCAGGATAGTTGTCGTTCGGAGAAAACTACTTTCGGGAAAATGACATTTCGGAAAAATTGTCATTCGGGAAAATGACCGAGAATCATAATTGATATTTCTTATTTTCCACTTAAAATTGCACCAAATTTAAGCTCTAAATAAAAATTTTTCTAAATTTTATGTTCCAAATTCTGTTATTAATTTCAAAGCTAATTTATCAGTAGGAGTATAATTTTTTTAGTTAAATAATTTCCGTTAAATCTGTAATATGATGTAATGAATCTCTGTTCTAGACTCCTAAACTTCCAATTGCATGCCTCACAATGATGCGCTTTACGAAAACCATCCTAATGTACTTTGCGATCGCGGTTGCTGAGGGAAAACTGATGAATTTCCTTTTCATAATTGTGGACGATTTGAGACCAGTGCTTGGTTGTTACGGAGACAAAAAAGCTCACACTCCGAATATCGATTTCCTCGCTGAAGGAAGCACCGTCTTTACCCAGGCCTTTGCACAGGTATCTAATGCAGAATCAAAGAAATATGAAGGAAATGAATTTTCTTGAAAGACTAAGAAAACTATGTATGCCGAATAGTGTTTTCGACATTATAAGAGTTCTCTTCTCAATTATAAGACTCACAAGGAAGCTATTCTTAACCCATGCTTCTGAACCCCCCCCCCCTCCTGCAATTAAACCCACGTTTCATTTTCCTGCTGAAAAAAGATTATGAAATTTCGATCAGTTTTCATAAGATTCAGTTTGATGCCGGAAAAAACACGTTTATTTACATCAATAATTGATTTAATAATTTAATCAATAATTTAATTAAAATTATTTTCGTCAGGTTGGAGAAAATACCAAGTTATTCTCTATCATTTTCCATCAGTTTTCATATAGTTTACTTTGATGTTGAAAAAACCAAGTTTCTTAACACCAGTTTTTATAACTTTTTTAATAAATTTATCGAAACTGCATCATACTGCATCACACAAGTATTATTCAAAGTACATCATTTAACATCATAAGAATAAGAGACAATAATGCGATGTAAATTGATTAAAACTGATCCAGTTCAAAATATACATCAGATTTCATTTTCATGCAAGAGTTTACGTAAATTTGATGCAAACTGTTTACAATGCAATGCAAACATGGAGTTCATGTGAATCTTAGATTTAGAGTTTAAACAGTATATTAACATGAAATTCATGTTACATCACTTGATATAAAAATTACTTCATATATCTTACATTATTCCTTCATTCTATATGCTAAATAATGGCATGCCTAATCGCAGCAAGCGCTCTGTGCGCCCAGCCGGAATTCTCTGCTGACGAGTCGAAGACCTGACACTCTGAAACTTTACGATTTTTACGAGTATTGGCGAACCAGCGTTGGTAATTTTACGACGCTGCCTCAGCATCTAAAAAACAATGGTTACGAGACGATGTCTATTGGGAAGGTTTTTCATCCAGGTGATTGAAAAGACTCTCTTTCGTCATTGTTGTACTGACAATTAAGGTAATACTTCCCTCAGGTGACTTTCTTAGGGATTTCTCGAAATTTCAATATAATGTAAAGAAGTATATCCCTGATGATCTCTTAAAGTTTAAAGTCTTCTTTGTTTTTAGTTCCGGAGATTTTCGATTAAAAAATCTAGAACTTTATAAACACAACCCTGGCGATCTTCGTGCGAGAGTTCTTGAGAGACGTCTCTCAAGAACTCTCAAGATCTCTCAAGAACTCTCATAGGCTTAAAAAGAAGGTTTATACGCATTATATATGCAGACAAAATTTTTTTTACCAGTTACTTTTCATTTCCTTATGATAAAATTGCAGTATTATGATAATTTATGCCTTTTTTTAATTTCCTTTTCTCAGTTTCTAAAATGAGTAAGTGGACAGGATTACGCTTCCTATCTTACCGACCAAAGGTCGATAATTCACAGTTTACGCGTAGATAGAGCACGACCTAA
>JAPYZL010076276.1:0-10587 GCA_030522825.1 Platygaster orseoliae | reverse complement strand
GTACCAACATAACGCCACCAAAAGATCAAAAATCGAACATACGTAGCCCGCGAAAATTCAAAATTCGCGATACTTTTTGAACAAACCTCGTATTAGATATGCGAATTCCGACAAAAAAAGGAATCTACACTTTGTTCATTCACAACTACATGAATAAAACGACCAACGAGTCGTCTTACGTTATGATCGACAAATATGGAAGTATTGTAATTCCCAAAGTTAGCCAAAATCTGAACCAAATCATTAAAGATTTCGAAGTATATTATAAATTCAATCACGACGTGAATAGTACTGCAGACTACATAAAGCACTACAAAAGTATCACTCAAACTGATAATAATTACAACATATTTGGTACTGTGATAACAAGAGACGACAAAATGATAAAAATCGGTACTGGAAAAAACAATGTCATGGAAAACAGTCGAGAAGTTATTTATATAACAGGAGGGGAAGGTTATGATGTTTATCTTATTACCAGTTCAGGACCGAATATTTCTCCATCGTTATATATCGACAATGAATCGAACGATAAACTTCTTGACGTTTTGAAAATACCATATGAAATGGAAAACGTGAAATTGGCCAGGGTCAATGATGATTTATGTCTAGTCGATAAAAACTACCGATCTCTTCCAAATCTCCATATCAAGAACTATTTTCTCGACGCGCGTTTCAGGCACATTGCGTTCACCGATACCATGCATAATATAATGGAAAATCACTTGTAGATGCCATTCAAAGATAAAGATAATTTCTTCATGGTACCATTTTACAGTGGCAGTACGGATAACAATATTTTTTATACTGAGCCTCTCGTGTACGCTATAGTTGATATTGAAATTCACAATATGGCTTTTTATCAGAAAGGAAATGACTTGTTACTATCACAAAAAACCAGTTATTTTTTCAACAGTTTCATGCTTATTTTTGTAAATTATTTCAGTAATAGAGAATCGTGGTTCAATATGCAATTATTTAGTCATGAAAGTGGGCAAATATCTTTCTTGCATCTCGATTTGTCGATGCTTTATAATAACCATACTCATATTTACACTTCCATTATGAAAGAATACGTAGCAGATTTTACAGGGTATCAGGAAATCGCTCATAATCAAGTGAAGGTTGGTGATGAGTGGAAAATGGTTAATGCACACCGAGAAAAAGTAGGAATAGTTTTGTTTAAAAACAGGTCCATAAAAGATATAAAATGTATGAATGACGTTAAAAACGATATTGTTTTTGTTGATTCTAAAACGAATAATGAACTAGTATTCAAGAATTGGAGAGAAAATGAAAAAACATGGATATCACTTTTTGAATTCGACGAGGATGTAATTCATCGAATCTATCGATTGATCTCGAATGAGACTGAGATCAATGATTCGGAGAACGTAGTTGATATTTATTGTACTCCGTCGAATTTGTTATTGAAATTTTTGTACTAAATTTGAAAGCATTATTTACGGAATTATGTAACGTGTTAAATATTCGTATTGTTAATCTTATGAATACATATAATCATTGTATAACAATTATAGCTATAAAAAAACTATAACGATTTTCAATTATTATTTCCATTATTTAAAGGCTGTTTTCTTTTAAGTGTATCGCGATCAACGATGAAGTTAAAATTCCAGAAAGTTTTTTTTGTGTAAAAATTTTATTTTTTTAAAATTCGTGAAAACTTTCTCTAACTTGCATAATTCCTAGAAATCTAAACAATTTAAAAAATTTTTTCTATTCTATAATATATCTGATCGTCTCGATAAACTGCGAGAATTGAAAGTGATATGCAGATCTCAACACAGAGGCTCACTTTCGACAAAAGATTTATTTTTTATTTTTGAGAACATTTTGAAATACAATTACTTCAAATTTCATGTTTCTACGAGCAACACTATTTTTTAAATCCACGTGTAAAGTTGGGTTGTGAAAAATGTTGTTTATAGGTGTAGGTCCCCTTAAATGGTCGTCATTTTGTATTTATCATTTTCAATTTTATAACTTTGATATCGAAATTGTGTTTAGTAACACCCAGTACTTTGAATTACACATAAAATACACGAAAGATCTAAGTTACTGCGACAATCTATATATTTATAAATAACTTTTTTTTCATAACGGTTGTAGTAGAATAGGGTAAAATTGAGCTTTTTCATTACATAATCATAACAAAAATCAATCCGGATAACCTTTATCTGACAAAAATTTCCAATCCAAAACCGCCGGTGAAATTGTACAGTTTACTGAGAATCACCCATATAGTAAAATTTACTACGTTTCATCTCAAACCCAATCACTATATTTTTTAGCAAAAAGTATTAGATTTTTCGCTCAGTATGTTTACGTAGAATTTTAATACCTTGTAGATTTTTTATATTTCCGTAATTTTCTGAGTGTTTATAATATTGTGTAGCGTTTTATAGTATTTAACAGATATCTCGTATTTCTTTACATGTTTCAGAAAACACTTCTTTCAGAGAATTCTATTCATTTGAGTATATTTTTTCAGAGTTTGTATGATTAGAAATATTGTACGGTATTTCTATCAATTTCTATCTACATTTCAATGCTTGAGGTTTTTTAGATACTTAGAATTTTGATAGATTCTAGTTTTTTTTATCGATCCCTGAGATGTGACAATTTTTCAAATTTTTTTCTACGTTATTCTAGCCAAACATTGATGATCATTTTTTTTTCTAAATTTGCTTCATTCCTGAAAGTTCAATAAATTGAAAACATTCCAATGAATCCACAATTTTCAATGAGGATTTCTGAAATCCGAAAAAATTCAAAAGAAATATTTCCCTACTTTTATACCTTGTACATTTCGAGTTCTTAAAATTCAACGATCCGTAAAAAAAATCCCTGCCAAAATTGAAGGAAACATTAAACACATCGAAAAAAACAGAACATGGAATTAATGAACTACTCGAGAAAAAGTCCTCGTGTTACGCAGAACGTTGGATAGGTAATTAAGAAAGGGCTAACGATCAAGCGACGCGGTAAAATAAAACCAGCGATGTAAGGAGAGTAGGCGCTCGTGAGGAAAGTGCACGCGGAAGCGCGCGTTACATCGAAAGGGCCTCGTAAGCGTCGAGGTGTGGCGCGACGATGACAAAGATACCTCTCGCGCACCCTTATTATCGTGCTCTCTTCGTGACGTAATTTGTGCGCACATCGCCGAAGAAAGGTGGAAAGGTGCCACCAACTTCTAGGCAATTTCGTGCATCGCGAATCACTTTAAAGTAGCTAATTATTCCAACGTAAGATGGTCACTGAGCAAAGTGCTGAATCATAGTTCTAAAACATTTTTACAGAGATTGTCAGGCTGACAAAGAGGTCGCATTTTTTTGAGGCCTAAAATTGACGACCTTTAAATTAAATGCGCAATCCTAGATACAAAGGCTACTAATCCTAGTAATAATGTGTCTAGTTTTTCCTATTTACTAGTTTTTCTACTAGCTTTTCTACAACTAATAACTAGACAATTTTTCATTTCCTACAAGACCTAGTTTTCCTGGTTAAAAAATAGTGATTTTTTAGATAAGAAAAAATAATACAAACGAATGCAGTTAAAGAATGTGATAATTATGAAATTAGGACTGTCAGTTACATACTTTTAAAAATAATAATTTTTTAAAGCGGGTTGTAACAAAAGAGCATTAGGAGATAAAAGGACAAGTTTCAAAAATCTAAATTTGCATTAGATAATTGACAGACAGCTCTTAATTTCAACTCACTAATTATGTTTTATGGGAGACCTTGTTTTTTCCTCGAATATAGCCTGCCGATCTCATGAATAGTAATCGACAGCTTAACGAGCGGTTCAGGCGTGAAATATACGCGCGTTTTTCGGAAACCCCTCGGTATTGCACACTTCCGTAAGTCTCGTACGAGAGGAAAATTTCGGAATTCGATACATGCATACGACAAAATGCAAATTGCAAATTACTCATGATTTTCGTCACACGAACCTCGTTATTTTTATATATATTTTGTGCTATATCTAGTTTCGTTCATTCTTCATATTAATTGGAAAAAAAAATGAAGTAGATTTTTTTTATTACTCAAGTGTTTCCGATATTTTATGACTTATTCGTCATATCTTTAAGGAGAATAATTCTGTTATACAATTTTTATCTGTGTCGAATTTTAAAGAAAATTTGTCTTATCTTAACGAATTTTTTAATTTTTGAAATTGTTTGCACAAGTAGTAGTTTATGAGACTTTCTTCATATTAACAAATCTTAAAATATATATATGTAGAGTTTCCTTTGACTTTACACACATCTTGCTTGAATATTCGTTCTCTAAGTGAGGTACAAGTTAGTTCAACAGTTTATATTAACTGACGTTTCTCATTTAAACAAGAAACGTTTCAGAAATACGAAAGTGAGGTAGTCGAGGTCCCGGGCCAGAATGCACTCCTCGTACAAATTGCCAACGACAATTAGTTAATGCAACGGGGCATGCACTGCAGCTTCCGATACCAGCTTTAACGAGTGTCTCTTTCTCCCTTAGGAGAAAGCTGAGCTCCTAACCCTCGTCTCACACCAATAATTCACATTTCGACGAAATAAATTACGAAGGATGTTTTTTCATTGAACAATTTGATCAGGTAACTTGAAATATAAATTTTCAAAAGTGATATTTTTGAAACAACACAGTTTGCATTAAAAGTTGTAATATTTTCTGGAAGCTTGAACATTGTTCGTGAAAATACCGATATGATAGAAAAGTATTCAAGTATGTTCAGAATAAGCAAAGTATCTGAAAATTTTTTTACAATTCTTGTAAATACGTATGATGTTCATCGTTTTGGACCTCAAGTTAACTAAACTAATTAAAAAAAAATTAGTATTAAGAAGGAAAAAGCATTTTTATTCATTCAATGAAGATTTCATTGTCCATGAATCAAATAATAGTACATTTCATATCTAGGGCAGAACTTTTTTTCCCACGAGTGTGAAGGTTGTAGGCCGAGGCGAAGCCGAGGCATATAATCACACGAGTGAGAAAAAAACTTCTGTCCGTGATATGAACAAGATTTTAGTCGAAAACAGGTGAAAAAGTCCACTTTCGACCGCGCAGCGGTCGAAAAAAGTGGACTTTTTTGCCCGTTTTCGTATAAAATAATTTTATTGCTACAAGGAATTTTTTTATGAGCACAAAACACATAACTCTTGTTTCAAAATAACTTAATAACATAATAACACGTTATTATGCTTATAAAAACTTCACTTACCCCAATGGAAAAAATTTTTTTGATATATGGACAATGAAATTTTCATTGGATGAATGTAAAATTTTTTTCCGTGTAGAGAGTCAAACTTTATTATCATCAATTATTCACAGTTCAACAAAATAAATTACTAAGGATATTTTTACATTGAACAATTTGATCAGGAAACTTAAAAAATTAAATTTTAAGCATAATATTTTCGAAACAACTCAATTTGCTTTAAAAGTTGTAATATTTTCTGGAAGCTTGAACATTGTATTACGTGAAAATATCGATATGGTAGAAGAGTATTTATGTATGTTCAAAATAAGTAAACTATCGAATAAATTTTTTACAATTCTTGTGAATAGGTATGATTTTCTTCGTTATGGACCTCGAACTAACTAAACTAACTCATAAAAAATTAGTATTAAGCAATTCAAGCTTTATTACTAATTTGTATTTGAACTTTCAAGAATCCACGATTGTCACAGATAGTCAATCGAAAAATTAAAAATATTATAAACATGAGGTTTCGTTCTTCAAATATTGCTCATAATGGCTCACCAATAAAAAAAAAAAACAAACAAACAAAAACGAAAAAAAAACGAGAAATCAAAATCAACGAAAAAATTCGAAAAAAAGTGAAAATGAAAAATTATTTTCAACTCAGTGACAATATTGAAAAAAAAAAAGTATTTTCCATTATTATACAACCACTCATATCAACAGTAAATTTAAAATTGAAGATTTATTTAAAAATGCTTTTTATACGTCGCGTAGACAGTTTATTCAGAATAATTGTCTGATTAGTTACTGTTTAAGAATATGTTTAGAGATTACAGAAAGATCATGCCTTTAATTTAAAATTTAAATGCCTATGATCTTAAAATTGTGCTTTTTAGCCTTGAGTGAGTTTACTATCCAATCATAATTATTACTATTATAAATATTTTATTATTACAATTGGTCTATAATTTCTTTCGAACATAATTTTGAAAAGATTTATTTTCAACCGAAAAAATTGACAACTTACTTATTCAATCTTTGTCGCTTATTATTGCCCTCAAACAATTTTAAATTATTGATTTTTTTTTCTTTTTATAAACTTCTATATTATCTGTGTATTATAGTTTAAGAATTTTATTTTTTATCAAATTAAATTATTTAGCCTGTATATTTAAATTTATATCATCACAATAAATACATCAGCGCGACGTTCGAATTTTCTGAAAAATTGTATTGCCTGATTCAATTTTTTTCAGTGATCATGATTCAGAAACATTGTCCTAAGATTCGGCGTCATGTTTTTTTCGGCTTTTGAGTTTCGCCAAAAGTTTTTTCAGTATGGATAAATAAAAACACATAAATAAAACTTTAGAACAAACCAAAACGTTTTATAACTGATTTTATGGGTTGTCAACGATATTTTAACTACAGTGAGAAAAAAACCTTGTAATTTCTACTATAAATTTTAGAAAAATTACTGTATTCTAAGAAAAACTACAATATTATTTTCACTTTTCATATATTATAGTAGACTTAACCATAAATATATTTATTTTCATAGTGAAATGTCAAATATCGCAATTATAAGTTGATATATAGTAAAAAATACTAAACATATTGTATTTAGTAGTGCTTAATATACAAAGTGTAGGAAATTGCCTTGTATGGTCACAATTTCTACATTTGTTCATAAGTATTACTATACTATATGCCAATGACTAAAATACGAATATTTTGAATAATACAAACTGTATATAGTAAAATTTACTATATTCATTCTCGATCCCCCCATTCCTATATTTTCTAGTAAAAAATACTAGATTTTTTTCTCAGTGTATAAATATCTGAATGACTGTCAGGGAAACGATTCCCGTTTGTTTTTGTTTTTTTTCGTCAGTCTAACTTACAAGGTTTTTCAAAAAATTGTATCAGAATTTTTCAAAAATCCAAATTATACCAAACAAAAATCACGCCTATAAAAAACATTTCACTCTTTCGCTCAGGCACCAAATGACTGAACGTTCCTGGCTCAACTCCAGTTTCACGGAATTGGGGAGTACACCCTTCGCTTTCTTTTGATTTTTTTTTTTTTCAAGCTCGACGCTGTCGCATCAACTTTCGCTCGCTTCGAATCCTCCTGAAAGTTGGGAAGCTTTCGTTAATCCGTATCGGTATTTCTGCTCAGCTCGTCAAAAGCTCATGTATCGTGGTTGTCATGGAATCCTTTTTTGCCAACTTCTCGCGACTGATATTCGAAACGCCAATAATGACGAGGTGACTTTGAGGTGTTGTATCGAGTGTGAAAATTATATCAACTTGGATTCATAGCCGTGTTTTAACATGTTTTTGCATCCACAACTTTTTTCTATTGCAGTGCACAATAGTACTTTGTGCACCTCTGCACAGTGTACTATTTTATTCTTCGTTGCAGAGCTAAAAATCAGATTTGTGAAAACGTTCGTCAAATAAAGCCAAATCCAAGCGCGCGACACGGCCACTTTTCCTTGTAAAGTAGCGCGAATCGATAAATAACGTATGTACTCCGAGACCCGGGGCGACTATTGCGATTTATGAACCGTATGCACAGTAAACAAGGGAATTTGAATCGCGATTACGCAACCCTGCCTTTAACCGGACCGGCTGTAATTCGCCCCCGCCAACAAATTAAAGTTTAACACCCACCTGGCAAGAAATATATCGTTTAACAGTGGACTTACGATTAACTCCGTGAAGCACCATCGTCTCGAAGCGTGTCCCCCGCAAATAACAGCCGAATCGAACGCGTACAGACTCTCCTTTTACCTCATGCTCCTACAGTGCGAGCACGAAACGACGGAATGGCCCGTTAACGAGGATTTACTCTGCCCGATCGCGAAAAAAGCAAAAGCATGTCTCGCTTTCCAATCAAATCGTTACTTGCTCTTGAAATGACGTCATGGAACAACCCATTCACGAGTGAAACAACTTTTCTATGAGTTTCATTTCCTCATTCTTATGCACGAGAAAATGAACCTTATCGAAAATCCTCCACACTCTACTCTCGATTACGCGAATTCTGCGTCTAAGGCCTTAAGACGCTCTTCAAAAACTATAGGATGACAGAGTGACGTCAAAAAGCCCGAGACAAGCTATTTACCCATCCGGGTTAAGCAAACTCTCAATATTGTGCAAATAAAAAGGGCGAACAGCGCACAATCGGTAGTCGAGTGTAGTATTTGATTCCACAAACGTGATATTTTCAGATTAAGCGTGTTTAGTTTCTTGTTAATGCGCACAAAAACGCGAGACGTTGGGAGGTCGCGAGCGTCGCAGTGACTGTGCGAGCATGGCCACGCTCAACCCCTACGCGCCACCCCTTTCCACCCCCGTCGCAGTTCATCTTCGTCTCGCGCAGTCCGACCCGCGTCCATTTTCATCCCCGTCTTCCTCGTTTGGGTTCTCGGTCTCTTTCCAAAGCTTCCCCTGAAGCTTAACCTACACTATAGGAGCCTCGGCCAATGGCGCGATTTGGGAATGACGTCATGCAGAGGTTCTCAACAAGCATTTCCGAGCGTTACGGACGGACATTAAGATGATTTCTTTAGTATTAATTAATAAAGAAGTACTATTATTTAACGTAAAAAATAAAAATCAATAATACTATGTTAAAGAGCAGTAAATTTATTATAAAGCAAGCAAAAAAAAAGTTTATTATTTCCGATTCATTCGGAATTAAACACGAAATCAGTTAACTTCGAGTTTATTGTAATTATGATCAGCTCGAGTGCCGGATTCATTATTTTAATGAGCTTTTATATAGCGTGGCTGAAATCAATCGAAATTGAAACTGGCATTTTGACCGGAAAACGACATTTTTTACTTTTATAGAGATGATGGTTCTCATTTCAATATCAAAGCTGTCATGGTGATTTCGGAGGGCTTAAGATTTACATCGAACAAAAGATTTCCAGAGCATTTTTCGGGTTCTCAATTTTTGAGGGCGCAGTATAAAAGTTTTACGATTCGGGTAGTACATTTTACAGAGAAAAGGAAATGGTTCAAGGCGTGGTTTTGATCAGAATAAGGGTCGAAGTTACTTTTCTTGTGTAACGTATTTGGGAAAACTTTCCGTTTCAAGTTTTTATAAAAATTTTGTATCTTGAAACTAAGAACGAAATTAACGAAACCAGTTACATATCACTACCAGTAAGTAACGAATTCAACATAAAAAAATCACATTGAATAACTCAATTTATTTTTATTTTCTGGGCTAAAAAGATCTACCCAGGGGCGGCTCAAGAGGTAAACCCGGCCATGATATTACGGAACAAAAATTTTTTATTCAATTCTTTCTACTCTAATCTTCCTACATTGAGTTTTTTACATTTTATAGACTAAAATAAATGACAAACACAATTATTCTTGTCTGCGAGCTCCAAGTGCCTTTAAAGTCAATAGATAGTTTCTTATCGAAGTGTCCTACCAGAATTCACAGCCTGCCCGGAATTTCGCGATTTCGCTCGTTGAACTTCAAACGATGCGATTAACTAAGCCGAGGAAGGAATTCCAGAGATTCATCCCCAGTCGACCAATAAATGTCATTTTGAAAGATTTACTCTGAGAGCCTTGTCGCCACGCCAATTAGACACGCTTTTTTAACTGCACTCTTAATACAATCATACTCTAGCTTCAAATCCAATAGAATCATCTTCTTTTTCACTTTTGTGATCTACCTTCATTTTAGCTTTTGAGATACTCGTTTCACTCCTAAATCAAGAAAGAAAGCATTAATTTATAATAGCAGAAAACTATGCAAAAGTTTTGTGAAATAATAATATCAAAAAAAAGCAATACAGCGTAGTAATTATTTACAAATTGTATAGTAAGGACTATCTAATTTTGGGGTTTCAGCTTCAGTTCGAGATAGAGTTGTTATTGAAAAAAATATTCGCAATAGATAGTGAGATTCAAATCTTTTTTTGATGATATGTGTAGATAATAGAGTGATTCAAAAAAACACTTTTTTCGAATTCGAACCGGCACTGGCCTGAATAATAAAAGTTATATCGTAACTAAGAAATGAAGACCAAAAAAGTTGAAATCAAAAAATATTTAGAGGTCGCTACCAGCGATTTCAGTATTTTTGCAGCTCCGCATCGCAAAAATAGCACTGGAAAAAAAATCGTTAACTTCTTGATTTTTCACTCAAATTGCATGAAAATTAGAAAGCTTCATTGGTATCCAACACTTTTTGAGACAATGTATTCAAATTAAAAAAAAAAAAAATTTTTTTTTTCAAGTATCTCTCCGTACGAGAGCGTCATCTCATGTAACGAGCAGCTAGTCGAATAGACCTTCGACGATTTCGAAAA
>JAPYZL010076269.1:0-19277 GCA_030522825.1 Platygaster orseoliae | reverse complement strand
CTTGACATTCGCCGTTGTTTACGTGTTCTTCGTGCCACTCTTCGAATTCTGAAGTAGTCAATTTTTTCTCCCAGAGTTTGCACAGTTTACAAAACAGATTACTCACAAAAATGTCGAACACTTTCCCTTTCCAGTAGTCAATCAAAGAAGTCACGCCAAATAAAGAAGTGAATCCTTGCTTCATCCAAGTATAGTCGCCAGAAACAGTCAGAATATCAGTATGTGTATTTTTATGAGTTTCTTCTTTTTCTTCTGTTGCGGCAGAAACTAGAAATTTTTCGGCAGTGGTTTTAACCGAAGGGCAAATTTTGTTCATCGTATCCAAGTAACTCGTTTTGGATAAAAAGTTTCTTGCTAAATCCATCAGACCGCAAAACTTATTGCATCCCGCAAGACCTAAGCTTAATATTCGCATAACAAAAGCGAATCGACTGTTTATCTGGTAGCTTCGACCAATCCTCGCACTTGAAGGTACGTAGCGTGGATCACATTTGGCACATTTCACTTCGATCTCAAAACCAAGTCCTTCATTTTTACAAGATTTGAACTGAAGTTTTTCATTACACTGAGCACATTTCACTAACGTAGAAATCGTATTGAAAACTAGCAAAAAATCTATGACGCGATAATGTTTTCCAGTGTCTTCCGGCACGCTGTTGACGGTATTCACTTTAATTTTTTTCGACGAGGCACTGATTTTATTTCCCCTTTTTTATTCATTCCGTTTTTTTTTTCATCCCGTTTTTTTTTTCATCGGATTCGGCCTCTTTTTTTTCTGTCCAAGCAAGTATGTGAATTATGCCTATCATCTCTCAAAACTTTAGTTACTCTTGGCATTTTTAATCAAAGTTCTATCGAATTCTATCGAATTATGAAATAATTTTTCGTAAACTGTTCGAATGCACAGGTAACGATAGACTGATGCAGAATATACGGGCTTTCTTTTTTGTCTATCGATAACATGCTCCAGAATTTTGACGCCAAGATTATCGCCGAGCTCGGCGCCGAATTCTTGCATCTTCGCAGTATTATATAAGAGGAGATAAAGGTCCATAATTTCCACAGTTTTGCTTTGATTGACTTAAAAATTTGACCCAACATTCTTGAAATGTTATACAATAAGAAAATAAAATTAAAAAAAATCGATTTTTCAAAAGTGTTAGACCCTACTCCCCCCTTACTCAACTAATAAGTAATTTTAGTTATTGTATTGTACTAATTTCAGGGAAATGTATTGTGTCACCATGTGCACCCTTCATATTTGTACATTCCTTAAAACTTTGAATATTACTAAAAACTTTAGTTGAGTTGACGTGATGACTGGTTAACAAATATAATGTTCTACATGCTTTACAATTTTCTTACAACAAACACCTTAACTGTGGAGGTGGCAATAGCTATTGCAATTCCCGTAACGTATCGTAACACCTCTACAGGAAAACATTGTGAAATGATTTTTTCCAATAAAAAATTGTTGAACCGATAAAGGAAAAGGGTAGAAAATTATTTTTTCGTGTAAGGTTCTGTCACGGATATGCAGGATAATTATGAAAAAACGTTGTTAAGTTAATTGACGATAAAAATACTTTTATAATTCATTTTATGAAAAACTCCGTTGAAACTACATTAAACCCTACAGTTCTTATTAAAATCTAAATGTTATGTTCGTGGTGGTTGGCATTATCGCATCTCTTCATATAACATCGTTCCACTCCTCCAATATCATTCGAAGCAGACAGGGATGTTCGAGTTTTCCGCTGAAACCGCTACAGCAACCTGAAAAACATAAAAGTTACAGTTAATCAAACATCGAGAATGGAGGTGGTTGAAAAGGAGAATAACGTTACGTATTTATAATTGAAAAAAATTTGCAGGTGGCATCATTTGGTCTTTCAAAGGAGCAAGTCCAAGGTTAACAGACGCAAAAAGTGCAAACCATTAAATCTCAGCCCTGTAAAGATAGTCCGAAATTCACGTCGTGCCATGGATTGCAAAACACAAGTATACGCCGATGCTTGGTGGTCCACGTAACTCGTCTACTGTATAACCAATCTCTGGTTATTATCACTTTGTGAGAAAGGAGTTTATAAATCTACAGCTCTGTGTAACACAAGATATATTTTATATCCTCGAAATGTAATGAAATGAAAATTTTGCGTTTAACTTCGACAACTACCAGGGGCTACAGTTTGCGCCGAAGAGGTTAGGTTATGATTGAGTAACAGGACTTTTGTGGTGTTCTTTATAATTTTTTAAATGTGGCACAGGTTTCACAGTTACGGCGATTTCATTTACCTTCGTTTACATTTATACATTTTCTACGGGTCTCCACCAGAATTAGAGTATAGACATTGAACTTGTTTCGTTTGCGTGATTATTGGTAGATGGAACGAACGTGGTAGTCAACATTTTTATCATTACACAAACGTCGAATGTCGATGATAAGTTTTTACGACTTTCAAAAAGTATTACATAATGTAATTATTTACAATGCAAATAGTACAAAATTTACATATACCGTACATACTTCAACTTCTGCTTCTTTAGGACCTGTATTACAATTGTGCAAATATCCTACAATCATTTGCAGGATTTCAAAGAAAGGCAGATTGAAAGGTCATACCTGTTCGTAACCCTAAGTGACATTAATTTTCCTTGAATTCATTAACAACATATTTAGCGTTTGTTTTCCGAATGAAGTACAACTATCAATGAATAACCTTCGAAGTTAATGTAACGTATGGAGTGAAGTGAAATAATTGTTTTTCATTTACATATGTATCGCTCTTGTACCACTACTAGAAATAGGTAGTTACAATTGTTCGTTTCTTTCAATGTTACAGAGATAAGCTGATATACACGAGTGATAAGTGTTACCGTTCAGGAGACATTGTGTGGTCCAAATTGTATTGCAGCTATCGACATCCGGGCATTGTAATTTCTTCAAACGATTTTCACGGTGATGTAACTTACAATGTACATTGCTTTACTTGCGGTGAAAAAAAAAAAATTCGTAAAGTACACCGTCGTCGAGTTGAACTCATAACAACATCGAATTACAAATACGTACGGCTAATTCATTCTAGTCTTTATGGATGTGAGAAAGAGCACGAGGAGGGCATTGAGAATTTTCGTAAATTTGTTAAGGAAAATAAAATTTTTTTTGGTACATTTGGTGTCAACATCGATATTGATGAGAAACTGATGGAATTCGAATGGAATAAAATTGAAACAAATCAACATATGTAATTGCTCATAACGTATTTTATAACGTGATTTTACACAATTGTTTACTGAATCATGATATTACGTATTACACAACATACATTGACTTTGCACCGACTTGTAAAGGGTATTTTCGTATAAGTGCGAACTGAAGACACTTTATTTGTAATAGTTTTTTAACGGAAAAGGGAGAATTTCATTGTGATTTTATTGGGCGATCATCTTGTACTGATAATATTCATGTATATAACAAACGAACGTGATCGCTGCATAAAACACTATGTCACGACTATATGCTGCTCGTGTGTAACACGCGCAGATGAAGTTAACAATCGGTATCTTCATATTGCACGTTATTTATTTGCGAACGATAGTATACTCAGTTTAACTGAAAAGTGTAATGATAAATGTGTAAAGAAGGAAAGATGTAATAAAAATAATGACATTTACTTTTTCAGTAATCATTCGTTCCCATTCGACTAGTGGTGAATTATTTTGGTAAATACGATAAAGAGATGTGCATATTGTTATCGATGATAAAGAATGGAATTAAATTGTATATTAAGATTGATTGCATAGTCTTCGGCAATGCTCCTTCGAATTGAATTTTTTGCAATATAAGTAATGCAATGTAACTGAATTTGTTAGAATTAGTGGTGAAGGGAGAGCACTGAAATACAATAAAACTGGCAATGTTTTGCGAAACGGCTTGCGGAAGGTTGTAAGAGTGTTTTTTTCCTTTTGTATAGAGCAGCGCTAATACGGGAAAAATATTTAATAAAATATTTTCCTGTGGCTTTCTGAAGTGATCATACAGGAAAATCTACATATATTTCCCTGTAGCGTTCTGCGGTGAATGTACGGGAAAAAAGGGAGGTAATAATTTTCCCGCAGCGTTATAATAATATTCCTATACCGTTTTGACTTGAAAGTTAGGGAAATTGGGTACAAGTAAATATGTACTTTCAGTGTTGTACTGGGACCGTACAGGAAAATCTATAATTGTGATATTTTCCTGCAGCGTTTTGATGTTGCAGTAAAGGAAAAAGAACAAACGTGACATTTTCCGGCAACGTTTCGAGGTGACTGTACAGGGAAATAGAAATATGTGATATTGACCTGTTGCGTTTTGTACATGTTGCGTTTATTAACCTTTATCATAAGATAACATTCAAATACGGTTGCAGCTATAATTCGGCGTTTCATTTGAATAAAAAATCAATTTATTCGTAGTACACAATTACATTCGACATTGTAAATGTCGAATGTGAAAATTGTATATTTTCCTGTACAGTCACCTTAAAACAATGTAGGACAATAGTTATTCCTTTTTGATTTCCCTTTCCGGTGACTCAGAACTGCGAAGGAAAATGTTACATGTGTACATTACTGTATAATATTAATTTATGCTTTTATGGAATTCTGAAGAAATGTTATAACAATGCAAGGTTGTACGTGAATATTAATATATTTGGTCTATTCATTGTAAAAACAATTAATTCTTTTACGGTGTAAATTGTTTCATATTAGAAGATTTTGAAGTAACACGGCAAACCCTGTTGGTATTTATTAGATATTCACACGTAACGTGGTGTGTTCCATGTCATTTTTTAATGTTTTCCTGAGTTGTGACACGCGGCGTGGGAAGGAAAACATTGAAAACGATGTTTTCCAGTAGCGCGTGTAGGTGAGAATACAGGAAGAAGTGTGAAACACTGTGTCACTGTGATGTTATCCAATGAGCATTGGAGAAAAAATTGATATACGTTTGCAGGGAAACTTCAGCGAATTGGAACACCAGAATATCTCCGCTACGGTAATGTTTTTGGGGAAACGAATAAAATATTTGTAATTCCACTTACCTTGGCGCTAATTGGTCGGACATGTTGATTATGACGAGAAATCTGGCAAAGGATTCGAAGCGTCTTTTAATGTACGACGTGAATGAGATGATAATTATTGGTACGCGTAATATTGCGGTTAACGTGCGATAAGCGAGTTGTACCATGCATACTTAGAGAAGGAACGAATACATTATATTTTTGTCAAAATTAATGTATTGCTAATTTTTGAGCAAGAAATTCAATTTTACAATTAGCGGTTGCAGACCGTGGAAAATCGTTACAATAAAAATCGGTGGGTGTTACGTGCGTACACGTATTGCAATTCAAAGTTTACAAAATTTAAGTTAAAATACAACCAACGACGCAGTTATTTTTGTCAATTCTCGGTCCCTGCGTTCGTCTCGTGAATCGTTCCTCGAAGGTGATGTTTTTGTCATGCGCCCATTGCCGCGCGGTCTTGGTAATATACTGGAATGACTTTCCTCCGGTGAATCTCGCAGAAACGAGGGCTTTTCGTATGTCAGCGACCGAGACGTGAGCGTTTACCGTATCGTTCATTGCCAAATGATTATCCATCCACTCGTAAAGTTTGTTGCGCTTGTTGATGTACTCGGCCTTCCAGGCGAGGAGCAGTGGAGTTCGTGTCAATTGTAATTGAGGTCGACGGATTAGATTAAATAGCGAATGCCTCCAATACTTAAATTTTGCGAGTATGGTATCGTCTACCAGGTGAACGTTGGCGGCTGCGTTGACCTCTTCGGCAATGGTGGTAAATTTAGATTCGAACCGAATTACAGTTAGTCTCTCCAAAAATGCTTCGTCTTCCACTGGGATTTCTGGCGACGAATTCTCGTTGCAGACGAGGACGAGGCCGTGTTGCGCGACAAACGAGAAAAAACTGCTCGAACCCAATTTTCTTCCTTCTATGACGGCTTCCTCGCCGCCGGTCCAATATTTCATGACTCCAGTGTTCAGGTTGTCGTTGGGAGACAGTTCTTCTGCTACTAGAATCCGGATTCCCTTTAGATTATGAAGGCCGGAGGCATGGCCGTTGATATCGTTTGCTTTGTTCTTCGCACAGCAAACAGCGCTTGTCTGGAAGGAGGCGAAACTTGAGAATATTGCCTTTAACAGCTTAAGAAACGTTGATTTCCCGTTATATCCGCCTCTGATGTCCATGAATAGTAGAAACTCCTTTTCCACTCTGCGTCCGCTGAGTAGGCGCCCGATGAAATTTAAAACGTGACGACGGGCGTCACGTTCAGGGAAGAGTTTTGTCAACAAATCCAGAACATCTTGTTCGTGCTCAATTGATGTCGCTTCGTCGTACGCCCAGCCTGCCGTACGTGTCACATAGTGCCTCCAAGTCAAAGATCGAAATTCATCAGATTCCGTGTCATAATACGTTCCATTATCGAAAGGGAATATGTTCAAATTAGAATCCAGCAGAGCCTCGAACCCGTCGTCCGTGACCTTCCCCTGAAACCACTTTACTAGTTTATCGATTTTTCCACCGTTTTGGATCGCTCGAACTTCCTCGTCGTTTAGAAGTACATGCGCCTCCAGCAGAGCAACCACGTCCAGGCGAAGTACCAGTTCATCTACTTCATGCCAAACTTTTGTAGTGGCATCACATCGCCAATCGCGGCCTTGGCAGTGACGGTACATTCGTTTGACCTCGGGTCTGCTCTCGATGAGGTCAACTATCAATTGAAGGTCTGGTCGGCATTTCGTGTCGTCTATTGAGAAGTTCAGAATGTTTATTGTATTGGCCCGAAACGTTATCCCGTATTTCTTGGTAAAGTGACCGTCGATGCTACTCCGCAACTGCTCTAGCAGTCTGGTTGTTTTCCGTTCGGTCAATTTAAATTCTTCTACTTCATCGCCCTTGGTCCGCGTCATGTACCTTCTCGTCGCGTTCCAGGGATTTGAAATGATTAAGGTGTTTTTCACGCCTCTTGATCCGATTATAAATTTTTCTTCTTCGAGAGTAACAATGCAATCCCTGTCGAAGTCCTTGGTAACGTAGTTCAAATTACCTATTTCGATTGTCTTTGAAATGTACCCTAGGTCGCGTACATTACGGAATACTTTCAAATCTCGCCTCCTGACGTCGAATGTGATCTTGTCCGTCGTTACCACACCCGAACACTCCACCACGGTCTGCCTTCGTTCCGGGAACACGCGGACGATTCTACGTACGCTGTCGTCTAATTTACGTAGGTCCTCCCGCAGGGCCTCATTGTCGCCGGCTATTGATTGTGGCTGGTACTCGTTCCGCATACCCGCGTGATACTGTAGCAGTTCGAAGGTATCGCTGCCCCGGGGATGATCGTAAGCCTCGCTGATAAGCTGCACCGCCTCCGGTGTTGGTCGAAAGTTTGACCCTCTCTTGGCGAAACCTAGGGCCAGGTCGAACGCCTCAAAACAGTTTTCCGCCGCTGCGCGCGCGATGACCCATATTATGCCTGTTCGTGCAGTGGTATCGTCTGCGACGGCTGCTGGTATTTTGTCAAGTACGGCTGAAATTATGTCTCTTGACAACACCAGCTTACTCGGTGAAGATATTTGTTCGAATTTTCGCTTCCGCTCACCTGCGAACAAAGTAACGGGGAAGGTTAACGTGATGACTGTCAGTCGTGTCATGTTAAAACGGGAAATGAAGTTCTCCTGCACCGTTACTGTGAAGCACTTGAGGTAAAATTAAATTTTATTATTTTCCCGCACCATTATTTGAATATAATACAGGAGAAGAGGCTATCACCGATTCCCTGTAACGTTTGTATGGTACTTTGCAGGAAAAGCTTTTTTAAAAATTTATATGCACCTCCACCACGGTACTCGGCAGGTTTAGAACATTTTTCATTTGCCTCTACCGTAACTAAGATTCATCTTAGGAAGACGGAAATGATACGATTTAATTTCGAATGAATTATAGTTGAAATAAATTTTTTTATTTCTTTCCTCAAAAATTTGTCGTACATTACATTTGACATAAAAAATTAGAAAATTTTTTTTACGTAAGTAAATAATTTTATAATATCTGTATTTGTAATACATACTACTGTAAGGGTTAATTACAAAAGTGAAAGTCATAACAATTATTGCAGTTATTGATATATACATATTTCTTACTATATCACGATAAAACAATAAAATCTAATAAGGTGACGGAAACAGCTTTTGCTCTTATTTCTGTAACATCCTCCAAGTACATTCGAGAAAAAATCTTTTTTCACAATTTCACGATACAGTCATTAGGGTAATATTCAGGAAAATTGATATTTGAACATTTTTTTTTCAGGGTAATAGCAAGTCACTGAATGAAAACGGTATAATTTTTTTTTTAAAATTACAATTAAATAAATTTACATTCACAGAGTTTCAAAAAATTATGCATATAATTTTAGTTTGATATGATTATAAATATGAAATAAATATTGGTAAATCATGAAAACTGCCATTGCAATTGTGGCCGTAATTACCATTTGATATGTTAACTATTCAATTTCAATTGTAGATTGCAATTTGACGTAAAGACGGAAACAACTTATTTGAAATTTCCCTGTTCCCCCCCGATGATACATTGCAGGAAAATGGTATTCAAATTATAATTAATTGTAGTGAAAATGATACTGTTACACTTATATGAAATATGAATTAAAATAATTATAAATATAAAATTAATACATTGGGATATGTACTTCAAAACTTTGAAATCTGTAGCTTCGTAATTAGGTGAAACACTTATCGTTAATTATAACTATCGTGGCCAATTTTTTATCAAAAATTATAATTTCATATTTATCAACAGTTAATGGTCAACGTTCCATCAACATTTGACATACTTACGAAAACTACTCTTCAATGTTTCCGTTAAACGACTAAAAAGGACTCGGAAAAATAAAAATCTTTTACAATTTCTCTATGACGCCGTAATCGTAAATTTAGATGAAATGGTTATCTTAGTATTTACCTGCGCCGCAACCACGATACGGTGCAGGAAAACATAATTATTTTTAACAGTTTCCCTGCAACGTCTGCAGAGTACTTCGACGAAAATAGATTGTTTAAATGATTTTCATGAACAGTCATAATGGTACTGCGCGATAAATATTCCTGAAATGTACCCACATTCTGCTGCAGGAAAAAGGATTTATCTTTCACCATTCTCCTTGTAAAGTCTGTAAAGTATTTTGAGGAAAATGAATTTTGCATTATTCAATTTCATGAATCTCTATTTTGCATTTTCCTGTAAAGTCATGTTTGTACATTGCTGGTTAAAAGATTGTTTGAAATTGTCTTTTAACATACGTACAATACATCGCAGGGGAATGGTATGATTACAATTCTCCTGCACCGTCTATTCATGGCAGGGTAGGCAGAAGAGAATTTTCCACCGTTCTCCTGTACCATACTAACAATACACTGCAGTGAAATGATTTTATTACTGTTCTCCTCCAACGTACTATGAAAGCATTGTAAGAAAGAAAAAATTATTTATGGGTACTTTTCAGCGGTATAATTCATATTTGTTTTTTACATACCAATTGCAGCGGTTACGGGAGTGCAAGGTGGAACCTCCATTGCGTCGTCGTCCACGAAGGACAGGTCGTCACCGCTGTCCCAATCATCTCCGAAATCCATTTCCTCTTTGCTGGTAGCGGAGGGAACGGTAGGAGTAGTGCGAATTGGCTCTATTCTGAAACAATTAATCGAACTTTGTAGACGTGTGAGGAATGAACTCAGTAAAATTTTTGTTTTTCGAGGATACGATTTACAGATCGTGTCAATGTTTGAGGTTATGTCATGCACTTGATACAGTTGAATGATTTTCTTCAGAGACACCGATATGAATTAATTGCTGAATATAAAAAGATAAGAATTTTTGGGTACAATTCTTTAAATATATAAAGAAATGGCGTAAAAAATCGTAATGGACTTACATGTGTACATAATTTCGAAAATTGCAAACTCTAGAATACCAAGAAAGTCTATGCATCATGGGCTGTGACTGTAGTGACCAGAATGTAGAGGGGGTATGGCCAAATGTGACGATAAGATGGCGCAAGTGCCACAGCGCCATATGCAGGGATGCGCGGTGCTGCGGACCAGTGCCTATCTACTCGACCAAAAACATTACCGCGAGTTTTAGTTGTGCACCTTATCACACGGAGCGCTGCTTTCATAAGCTTCAACGTTTTATTTCTTTCTTCCTCCCATTGTCGCTGTCACTTCAATGCTAAGGTGCAAACAAAATCTAGCGGACGATTGCAAGCATAGGAGTAGATAGACACTGTTGCGGACCGCGGGCTGCTGGGCCCATGGATTGGTGACCATGACTTGATGTTTTTGATATTGATTTTTTTAATATATTTCTATTTCACGGGTGAATTAATAAGGTACGTCCGGCTACACGTGGGATGTCAGGCTATTTTTTTTGGATTGATATGAAACGATATTACATCATTAACCATAACCTAACGTGCGATTGTGTCTGTCGTAGTTAAAAGTGACATTGACTCGTTGTCGTTAACATTTGTTATACCTATTCGGGTAATTTTTCCCTTATTGACTGTAAAGCATCATACATAAAAAATGGAGGTGCCTTGTCCCTTGGGATGTGGGGGTGTGTTTTGGCAACAAGACGAGCTAAAGGCACACATAGCGGAGGAATTGTCTTGCGTAAAGTGTCCGCTATGCAGACGGATGTTCACCATTGTTCAGTTTTTGCTGCACCTGCCGAATTGTCAATATGAACCGGTGTGTATGCAGTGTTATGTAGAGTATTACTGTCATGAACATGAATATTATTTTTATAAATTGCAGGAACCATCCGTTTGTTCAGAATTGTACGAGTCGAGCAGTTTACTGTTTTCAGCGGTGAGGGAATTGAATATTTATAGTGCATTCTATTTTTAATTAACTTTCCTTTCTTACAGTCTTCCGACTCAGAAGCGGAATCGGCAAAAAATAAATAAGATTGGTTGTAACGTTAATTGGGGTAACACACGGTTTATGCCAAAATGGGACCTCTGCGAGCATGTTCCGAGATAGTTTATGAGTGTATAGAAGAAATTATGTAATAAAAGTAATGACATTGAGTTTGTGAGTAATCATTTATTCCCATTCGAATAGTGGAGATTTCTTGCGGTAAATACGATGGACAGATGTGCATATTGTTACTGATGATACAGAATGGAATGAAATGAAATGGTAAGATTTATTGCATTGTCTTCGGCGATGCTCATATAAAGTGAAGTTTTGCCATATCAGTACAGCGGTACGAACAACGTTGTTGGAATTGGTGGTGAAGGGAGAACACAGAAATACACGAAAATTGGCGATGTTTTGCTCAACGTCTTGCGAAAGGTGGTGGAAGTGTTATTTTCCTTGTGTGCAGAGCGGCGCCAATACGGGAGAAGAGTAAAATATAAGTCTTCCTGCAGTGTCACGACACGACAGTACGGGGTATGGATAACAATGGCATTTTCCGGACGTGTAACGAATCCGTGATGCAGGTTAAGAGTAGAACATATAATTTTCCTAGGATGAAAAAAAATAACGGTTGAGGTAAAAGGTTTGAAAGAAAGTTCAACTGAATTGTACAACGAGGGCAATGCAGGGAAACCAATTGAAATGAGTGGAATTTATTTTATGAGTGTATAATGTATATTATATGAGTGTATAATAAAAATATTTATTTTCTAACAATTTCCTTTACCGTCATCTCGGTACGGTGCAGGAAATTGTAACAATTTTATATTATCCCGTTACGTAAGTACCAAACGCATCGGGAAAATACTCATTCCTGCACGATTACCTTTATCATTACTTTAGATAAAAGCAGGTAAACATTTTTTTTTTCCTGTGCTGTTTCTTCGGAAGAGTAAATATACAAATGTATCCCTGCAGAAGATGTGTGGATAATATATTTGTTTTTTTTTTTTAATATATTTCTATTTCACGGGTGAATTAATAAGGTACGTCCGGCTACACGTGGGATGTCAGGCTATTTTTTTTGGATTGATATGAAACGGATTGAATTCAAGTATTTCTCTCTCGCAAGCACACATTTCATATGGTACGCAATATATATAAAAGTTGGGAACAGTAACTATTAGCGTCGACCCCGCGTTTTACTGACCGCTATACCACTGAACATTATGTATCTTGACTTCATCAGCTTTTTCTGGCAGAGCTTGCATTGTTTCTGGCTTTTCATCAGACAAACAAATTGTAACGTTCTTAAGAATCCTTTAATCCACATCCTTCTCCTATCCTCGCTCCTCCCTTTTTCGATGAAGAATGGAAAATTGTTTTTGCTATAGCGTATAAAAAAAGATCCCAGAGGTTTTCTATAGTCTAAAACAGTGTTGTTTGTATTTCCGTTTTCTTCTATAAGTTCTCCTATGTATTTTTAATTATCTATACAGAGGTTTTTGATATACAATGAAGTAAAACTTGTAATATTACTGTTTTCCGCAATTACTTTGACAAAACCCTTATTGGAAAAATTCATTACATACTATTATCGAGCACTAGTGTAACAATACTTTATAAGAAAATATAATTTTATACGGTTTTCATGTACAGACTCAATGGAACAATGCAGGAAGCGAGACGCTTTCATCAAATTAATACAGTTGTCCGGTACCTTTACAGTAATCTACCGGAATAAAGAACAATTTTCACTGTTTTTTTCAATAAATTTTGTACCCAACTCGGGGAAAACGTAATTTCAACGTTTCTCTTCATGAGTATTGCGATACCTTACAGGAAAATGGATTGCGCAACTTCCGCGCTCCCACCGGCGTGAGTGGCGGGAGTGGCGGGAGTGGCGTAACCAACATACTCTACCACTACATTTACCCATTTTACATGGCGGAAGTGTGGGAATGGCGGAACCATCTTACCTTTCCTCTATATAAACGTATTTTACGTGGCGGGAGCGTGGGAATGACGGAAGCTCTATACCGTACCTCTATATTTACCTATAATGGGTGGCGGAAGTGTGGGTATGGCGGAACCTATTCAGCGTGGTATTACATTCATTACAAATTGAGTTAAATACATATATGTGTGTGTATATATATATATATATATAAACATATATACATTTATATGTGTATGCATCTCGAATTGTAATGAATGTAATAGCACGGTCAATAGGTTCCGCCATTCCCACGCTCCCGCCACGTAAAATACGTATATATAGAGGTAAGGTAAGATGGTTCCGCCACTCCCGCCATGAAACGAAATTAAATATAGAGGTCAGGTATGTTGGTTCCATTTTCAGCTCAGACCCTGAACCTAACCGTAATGGAAAAATTATTTTATACTGTTTTCCTGCGTGGCTGTGACAAAACTGTACAGGAAAAAATAATTTTGTAATGCTTTCCTGCTTCGGTGTGACATTACGTTATTGGAAAAAATCGTTTTCCAGTGTTTTCCTGTATTGGTGTAATACTTCGTTATAGTAAAAAAATGAGATCCGAATGTTTTCCTGTACTGGTGTTACAATGTGTTACAGGAAAAAATAATTTGTTACCTATTTCCTGCATCAGTGTGACAATACTTTACAGGAAAATATGGTGTTTCACTTTTTCCGCTGTACGGTCCGTACAAAACAATGTAGGAAAACTTTGAATTTCACTGTTTTCCTGTGATGCTGCGAAAATACGTTTTAGGAAAACATATTTTCATACTCATCTCCTGTATTGGTGTGACAATACGGTATAGAAAAAAATAATTCGAAACTGTTTTCCTTTATACGTGTTTTGCTAAGCTGGGGGAAAACGTAATTTGTAAGTTGTCCCTCATAGCTGTTGCAATGCTTTAAAGGAAAATATATAATTATTTTACGGTTTGTCTGTAGCGTTCGTTACAAACCCAACCCAAAACCCAAAGTTTTTGTATGTACCTTATCCCACTTGGCGAGAGTGGCGGGACTTTGCAGTACTGTTGTACATTTGATATCATTTACTGCAAATATTATGCCCAAGGTAAAAATGTTCAACCTCTACCGCACTCCCGCCGTTCGGTATGCTAAGTTAATCTGCTGTAGAAGAATCAAAGGTTATAAGATTCCGCCACTGCCGCACTCCCGTCATGTGATAAGATATAATATTTTAATGCATCGCAATGACACGACAATAGAGGGAAAAGAAAAACTATAATATTCTCCTGCAACGCAATAATGATACCATGAAGGGAAATTAAGAAATATAATATTTTCCTGCATCGCCATAATTATAACATCAAGAAAAACCAAAAAATTATGATATTTTCCTGCATCGCAATAATCGTACGATCAAGGGAAAGCAAGGTTTATGGATATGTAGGTCTGGGAGATTACAGAAGGAGGGCGATTGTGGGGGTTATCGAGGATGGTCGATCTATTGGTGCATATCGCGTAACGTTAGGTCAGCTCCGTTTCTGAGATATTGCTATTCGATCTTGGAAAATAACTGACATAAGTATATCTTTTATGATGGTTCAATAGAGGAGACCGGGGCCTATACGATGGTATGTAACACTATTACCTGACAAATTTTTTTTTTTTTATATCTACTATAAGTTTTACTTGAACGACGTAACGAATGTCAAGTACATTAATCGAACGGATATTTTGAGACGAAAATTGTAAGCCATAAATTGTTTCTTAAGCCTTGTAAGTTTCGAAGATATGAATTTGTGAAAATTTTCGGAGTGTAGGTAAACAAAATTTTTTGTAGAGCTCGACGCTACGAACATTTTACGCTGTTATTATTTAACCCGTCGACAGATGGATTTTTTTATGATTTTTTTGCGAAAGATTACAAAATTAACTTTCAGATGAAATTTGAATTTTACAAATCGGACATGTTTTTATTACTTTTTTTGTAATTTTCAAAATTTTGAAGAAATAGAAAAAATTTTTTTGGTCGTTTTCGATAGAATACGACAAAATTGTCAAAACATTACATCTGTATAACAATGTTTGATAAACTTGTTATATTTTTGAATTGTAAAAATGTATTATTTACTTTCTAGACTTCCAAAAATCGTCATTTTTCAATTTATTTAATTTAATGTTTTTGTTCATTCAACAGATCTTTTCTGGAAAAATGCGATTTCGATTTGTTTTCGCAAAACAAGAGTCATCTCAAAGGGGAAATGAACGCTGATAATTTCGAGCGACAAAATTAAACCCCCAAAAATACGGTGTCCAACTTTCAACAACGACGTAAAGATGCAACAAAAAGTATTAGGGAAGAAATTCCTGTAACAGAAGAGTACGCTGGGCCCTTCCATTTTGAGTTGCGCCTCGTGCCCCAAGTCAGTCAACAGTCGACGCTGGACTATAAGTCATTTTCAATGTTTTTTAAATTTCAATTATTCAATGAAAAAATAATTTTCGTGTGATTCGTCAACTTCATCAATAACATCATAATGTAAACGATTGATTTCCAGTACTGCGACGAACTGCAGAAGATTTTCCTGGACATGGAATAGACGTTCCCCATGAGATTGAAGTGGACGCCTTCGATAGACGGCTTGTGGGTTCGATCGACGATGATGTTCAGTAACGAACAGTACCGAAATGAGCCGGTGATGCGCTGCCACAATCACATGGCCGCCGATACCAAGTTGAACGTCAACTTTCATCAGAACCCCCGATGAAGCACGTGGTGCGCTGCACCAACTCGGCGAGCATCTACATGTAAAACGCCGGCGGGCACTTGTTCGTGCTCACGCCCATGGGCGTAACGCACAATGGCTGTGACTATGTACAACCTAATTATAAGTTTTACTGTAAGAATTCGTGCAACTCCGTGATGAATCGTGGACTGATCGAATTGATTTTCACCTTGAAAGACGAAATGTCCAATATATACGGGAGGCGCAAGCTTTTGATTCTAGTTCGTAGCTGTCCCAAACGCGACAAGGAGAAGGAAGGAAACGAAATTCAGAGCGAGTCCGAGACAACAAAGAAGAAGAGGTGGGGAAGAAAAGGAAATTGGCTGTCAACGGGGCCGTTTCTCAGGTACATTTGTATTTTTTCCCAGTCGGTAATCGAAACTTGATGAAATCTGCAGTACTGCTGACATTTGCGCAGTTGGTAACAGAGGTTATCGTTTAATTATTGTTTTCAGGCTGAAGATCGCGAGGTTTGCCAAGTACAATTTCATGTACCGTGGAGAAATATGAGACAAGCGATAATGAAAATGGCGTCCAATATGTTGACTGGACAACAATTGCAATGTGGAAAACCCGAACTCAACAAACACTTTCTGAAAAAGCTGATGGAGAAGATGGAGAAAAGTGATGCTTTAATGAAGTGTTTTCATTAATCTCCGTAAACATAATATATTAATTATTTTTTTGAACTGTGTAATTGTACTTTGAGCTATGGAGTTTTTTTTGTAATTATAACTGAAGAGAATGATTTTCAGACTTTTCAGTTGATGTTTGGATTTAACAAATGTATGTACAAAAAAGGAAGTGTTAAAAAATGTCCCACTATTCTTCGAACATTTACCGAGTATTTCTCAATTTTAAAATTATGATGATTATTCGATGCCACTTCCGCCACTCCCGCCAGTCCCGCCAGTCCCGCCGGCGGGAGTGTGGAAGTGGCGGAACCTTTCCACCTTACCTCGGCTTTTTGCCTTTTTTCGCCTGGCAATAATAACGACTCTCCCGCCACTCCCGCCACTACTTTGAGTTTTACATAAAAATTATTAGTAACTGCTTAATATGTTGACGTTTTCATTCTAATTTAAACAGCAATATCTGTAATTTGTACTGATTTGTTCTAAATTCGCAACATTCATTAATTTCACAATCTATCACATTTACGTTCTAGCAGACGTTAAGTACAATTGAATTTTGCACCATTCAAAAATTTTTTCAAAACTACGATTACAGATTTATATATTGTTCTCTTTTTTCGTGATTATTAGGTCAAAATGTATAAAACGGATTACATTAAAAAATACGGAATTTAATTTTGACTCAGAACACATTTTTTTAGTGCGTTTGTTGCAAAAATCATGCGCGCAAAATAAAATGAACATAAAAAATTTTTTTGAGAATTATCTACTATTGAGTTTTTGTGTAGCTGTTTTTTATGTATTTATTTTTCAGTGACTACTTGCTTCATTCGTAAAATTTTGTTAACGATTCTTGTATTTCCGATGAAATTTATCATATTTTTTTTCCTATCTATCAAATAAATGTTAGGATAAGTTAACAACAATTGTTGTTTAAAAATTTTTAAAAAAATATGATCCCAATGTCATTTTAGAAAGTTGAGTTTTGCTTCTGATGATTTATATGATGAAAAAAAACACAATTTAGGAAAACATTGACACTCATTAATTGACGAAAATTATTGTAAATAATACCTGTATGTACTTCAAACTTTCTCAATAATTTTTTTTCCAACGACAGCTCATACGATTCGTTATGTTTAGTTAACATTTTCTTTAACGTTCAACGAAATTTTTCGTAGTTATTTGTATCTATTAAATAAAAGTTGTGACACATAAGTTGACAGAAATTATTGATTTAAAATTATTGAAAAAATTTTAATAAATGTCATTTTCATATCACAATGTCATTTTCGAAAATGAAGGATTACTTTCAATGCTTCATATGACTGAAAGTAATGTGTAGCGTTGGAAAAAATATTCTTTCACAACATTTATATAATGACGACTGGCGTATAATCTTCTAATTTTTCTAAAAACTTCGTTAATTTATGAGTGCCAAGTTTTTTCTTAACGTTTTTTATTTTTTTGTTATATGAAGCATTAAATTATATTAATTTTCAAGAAACGGCTGAAACTAACTTATATATTTCAACTTTTATTTTAAATGTAGGAAAAAAATACCACGAAAAATTTCATTGAAGTGAAATAAAAAAGGGTGTCCCAAAATCTCCGTAACAAAAAGAAATCCAGTATTCCTTTTGAAATTTCGAGTTGAAAAGTCCTTTCCCACCTTTCACAAAACTCAAAAATGAAAAAGTTATTCAAGTTTGAAATTTGAACAATAAATGCGCTTTTTCGACAACGAGGGATAAAAACCACGGACCAAACTTTACCCAAATTTTCTTCATAATTTTCTGAGCTAAAAAGTCCTTTGCCACTTTTCAAAAAAACTAAAACAAAAAAAGATATTCGAGTTAGAAGTTTCAACCAATCAGATTTCTCAGATTTCAAACTTGAATATCTTTTTCGATTTTGAGTTTTGCGAAACGTGGCAAAGGATTTTTCGACCCAGAAAAATACGAAGAAAATTTGGGTAAAGTTTGGTACGTACTTTTTATCCCTACTCCTCGTAAGAGCTCGTTTATTGTTTAAATTTAAAACTTGAATAACTTTCTTATTTTTGAGTTTTGTAAAAAATAGCGAAGGTTTTTTCGACTCGAAATTTAAAAAAGAATACTGGATTTCTTTTTGGCGCGAGGACTTTGGTACACCATGTATAGTCAGTTCTCATGCTTGCAAATTAACTGCAATGAATCGAACTCTAGAAATACTGAACCCAGTTCTGTGAGAGCACAAAAGATCTTGACATTTGCAAATTTCGTTTTTAACCCTCATCGTACAATGGGGGTTACGCTAACCCCACAACTTTTTTCCAAGTTACACTATGCCTTTATAGAGAACAAGAGGAGGGGGAGACCTAGGTGGGAAAAATATTTGAGGGCCCCTCTACAATATCCCCAGTTGATGTCGTCAATTGCTGCTTGGTCGTCAAGGTACACGCATCGAAAGTTATATGTGGGGTGTACGTAACCCCATGGTACGATACGTAGTAAAATCCGTCATTGACAAAAATTCATCTCAAACGCGAATCTTTGCCAAAATTGGCAGCGAATGCGTCAGGACATTAATAATTTTATTATTATTCATCAATCTGTATAATAAAAGCAATCTTGAGTAAAGTGGAATTTTTCGAAAATTTTGAGTCAAATCTTGCATGAAACGTCTGCTTTCCCATATTCGAGGATCAACTTTTTCAATAATTTTCATTTGCATTTTGTGAAATTATCAACATTTTGTAAAGTTATCGTGTGTTCTAATCTTCATTCGTTCTATTTTTATAAAATATTGGTTAGACACCTAATTAAATGCCAGTAAATGAAAAAAAGCGCGTTTCATCAATTTCCAGAACTTCGAAAATCGTGAAAGTTCAGTTGGCCAAAAAAATATA
>JAPYZL010076262.1:0-20067 GCA_030522825.1 Platygaster orseoliae | reverse complement strand
ACTACTCAACACTAGTAGTGTTGAATAGTGTTGAAAAGTGTTTTGTTAGTAGTGTTGAGTAGTGTTGATAGTGTTGAAAAGTGTTTTTCGACACGGGTAATCATGAAAACTATATATTAAAACGAAATAATTATCCAACATTGGAAAATCAAAAAATGATGTATCTCAAAATTTTGCTATCATTTGCAACTTTGAAATTACAGAAATTTCATATACAATTTTCAAATTCACATAAAGATAAAAACTTTTCTATTTTTGAAGTTCTATATTATGAGTTCAATACCACGAACGAAATAATTGAATAACAGAATATGTGAATTTAACATGAATTATTCTTAAATAATAATAAAAAAATTTTAATTGTATAATCCATTAAAAAATTATCTTCTTCTCTTGTTAAAAAACCATTATTAAAGAATAGATAACAAATTTTTATTCAGATTTCCGAAGTGTCTATATTTTCCAAATTTTCAAACTACAATAGAATTATTTAACAATAAATAATGTTCATAAAGTTTACAACGTTGATAAATCACACGAAAGTTTTTTCCAGAGATTTACCAAAAATAATGTGAAACCTTGAAAAAACAAATTTGACGAAGCCCCTGACAAGGAAATTTTTAAAAATTCAAGAATACAAAAATTGTGAGAATTTAGATTGAAATTCGGAAATTCGAAATTCTAAAGTTAAAAATGCTGATTCAAATTCTGGAATTCGTATTCTAAATTCAAAAACTCTTATTCAAATTCTAAAATTTGAATTCTAGATTCAAAAATTCTGATTTAAATTCGAAATTCGAAAATTCACCGAAACAAATTTAAGAATTCACTGAATTCAGTGAAAAAATTCAAGAATTTAATAATTCTGAGAATTCTGATTCGAATTCTGAAGTTTGGATTCTGAATTTAAAAATTTTGATCCAAATTCTGAAATTCGAATTCCAATTTCAAAAACTCTTATTCAAATTCTGAAATATGAATTCTAGATTAAAAAACTCTTATTCAGATTCTGAAATTTAAATTCATATTTGAAAAATTCTGAAATTTCAATTCTAGATTCAAAAATTCTAATTCAAATAATAAATTCAAGAATTCGCTGAAAAAATTCAAGGATTCACTGAAAGAAAGAACAAATTGAAAGAATTGACTGTGAAACTTCACTGCATTCTGAAAATTCTGATTCATATTCTTAAATTTTAATTAAACTTCAAGAGTTCACTGAATTCAGTGAAAAAATTCAAGAATTAAAAAATTCGGAATATTCTGATTAAATTTCTGAAATTTTCATTCTAAATTCAGAAATTCTGATTCAAATTCTTAAGTTCGAATTCTAAATTCAAAAATTTTGATTCAAATCCTGATTCAAATTTTAAATCAATAATTCAAATCTCAGAAAAAAAATTCTCGTGTGATTTTTCAACGTTGTAAAATTTTTCAATGTCAATAAAAAACGTTATAAATGAAAAATATTATCTCACATTAAAAGATTAAACAATTTTTATCTTAAGTTTCTACTACAGTTTGTGAATAATTGCTAGAATTCAGGACTTTTTAAAACAATTTCTGAGTTTTTAATAAAATAAACATTTTTTTATTTTCTATTCCCCACAACAATTTCAGAAATGAACAACAGAATATTCAAATTTCGTGCAAATTAATACATTAAACAATTATTAAAATGATGACATTGAAAGATATGTGGATATCACATACAATCAAATTACCAAATAAAATTACTCACAATTCTCTACAAACGATTCTATTAGAAATATACCACAAAAAATCAAAATCTCTGAATACTGATCCCCAATTGTTAGATACATCTATTTTATATAAATCTCAACTTCCTTCTGCAATTTATGAATAATTACTGTATTTTATAACTTTCACACAATTTTCGAATTTATTAGAACAGAAAAAATTTTTCATTAAAGTGAGTAATAAACATTCGAATTTAGAACAAATATGTTGACGTCATCTGCAATCAAATCACTAAATTATTATCAAAAAAAAGGTAATCCTTACAAAATCCTATTCAAAAACTGTGAAATTGAGAGAGTAGCCACATTTTTTTTCAGTTCGATTCCGCTGCTCAAACCTCCCGCAAATTTGCTCATCGCCCATTTCCTCTTCAAACAATTTCGTCGCAAACTCTCCCACTTAAAAGCGCAACCTCGAAAACAAAGAGCGCCGAGGAAAAACAATCGTCACTTTCCACATCGGCGAAAACGCGAGCGTTTAATTAAAGAGACGAATTTCGCTTTGGAAACGAAGAAAAAAACACCGAATAAAGCTCAACGCGGAACGTTGTGGGAACGAAGAAAGGAAAAAGCACAAAATGACGATTCCACTTGAGATGTTTATCGTGATGCAACACGTTGTTGGCTCTTATAATTGTTATCATTGCACTTTTACAACGTTACAGGGAAAGTTGAGCTTTTTCCGAAAAAGCACTTTTTTCGAAATAGAAATCACTGAACGTTTGTTTTTCGACCGTGTAAATATTTCGATTAGCGCGAACACTTTTTCGAGCCTTGGCGATAATGTCGAAAGAAATAACTCTATGTCGAGTGATAATAACCGATTAACATTAATGTTATAACGAATGATGTGTGGTAATTATTTATAATAAATATTAACAAAACAACCTCTGAGAACTGTAACTGAACACCAAAGTTGTAACGATGTAATATTCGATTCGATAAACCTTTTTATCGCTTGGTGTCTGTATCAATATAAAAGCACGTAATTATAGTTCTCGATTTAGGGCATATCAAAAAGGCCTCGTTTTTATACTCACCGAACCAAGAGGGGAAAAATCGTACGAATGTTTTATAATTTTCTTTTTTTTTTTTGTGTATCGATGCACAAAATTTGCGTTTTTATAGGCGTCGACTGTGGTGATGAGGAGGGGGGGGAGGAGGAGGAGAAGTTGGAGCTTTTTTTTAAATTTGAACTCAATTTATGAATTTTTGGAATAGTTATTAAATATTGTGAAATTTTTTAGATGAAAAGAAGTAAAAATTCAAGTATTTGGGGTATAATCTGTTTTGAAATTTGATTTTTTCAAAATGCGAATTTTGAATTGAGAGCTAGGACAGGGTTGACTCAGAATTTGAAATTGAAAATAGTGAATCTTTTAAGGAGATTTTACAATTTTATTTTGAAAAATTGAAGTGAAATAAATTTATAAAACTTTCGTACATGAAAAAATGACAATGTGGATTCGAAAAATTAGGAGAATAAAAATAAATAAAAAAATTAAATAATAAAAATTTAGAAGAATAAAAGTTAACGTTTAAATGTAGAATAAAATTATAATTTTTTAAAATGTGGAGTTACACATATAGAAATATATTGAATTTATTCTGTGCAGATTGTAAGAATCAGAAAACATGAGTTCGTGATTAAGGGAAAATTCATTGTTTATAAAATGTGAGTTTTAAATTAAAAATAAAACTAAAATTAAATTTAAAATTAGTTTGTAACAAATTAAACATTAATTATTACTATATTAGTATAATATATTATAATTAGGTATATAAATATATTATAATTAATCATTATGATAATAACAATCAATAGAATATTTGTAAAAAATTAAAATTAAATTTCTAACAGTGTACTGTACACAAATTTTTGTAAAGAATTGGATTAATAAATAAATAATAAATTAATTAAAAAATTAAAAGTAAAAAATGGAGAACATTTCATTTTTAAAAGATGTTTGATAACTGAATTAAAAAAAAATTAATGTCAAGTATAATTTAATAATTTTGAGTAGATAGAAATATTATTATTGATTATCTGCAGAATTGAGAAATTACCATTTAGAAATGTATGAAAAATACGATGTTCCTCAAATTAGGATTTAAAATTTTAAATAGTAAAGGAAAGTAAAAAAAAAGAATCGTAGATTGAAAACATCTAGTTCTTGAAAAATATTAAATTATATGAATTCAGAAAAATGTGGTAAAAATGAATCTTTAACACTTGAGTATATTATGTGAAAATAATAAAATTGAACATCTGGAGAATCTAAAAATTAGAAATCACAAATATAAAAAAAATTATATCCTCTTTAAATGTGCATTTCAAATAAAAAATTAGAACCAAGGATATCTTAGAGTTGTTCCAAAAATTTGGTTTTTTTATCGTAGGTATTTTGAAAACTTTGATTTCTAGAAATATTAATATCTTGATATATAAAAATCGCAAATTTCGAAAACTTAAACTTCAACAATACTTTAATTTTATTAAATCGAAAGGCAAACTCAGATTCTCAAATCGAAAATGTTTTGAAACTTTATGGAATTTTTCTAATTACAAATTTTGAGATTGCAACTTTGCGACCAGAAAAAACAAACTATATTTTATGCAAATACTCCCCAAATTACGTTTTATCCAAACATTAAAAAATACTTCATCTCTTAAAATCGACGCCTATGCAAATTTTCCTCGTGCCATTTCAAAAAATATTTTTACATTCTCAAAAACAAGAACCAAACCTTGTTCACCGCGCGGCGCGGAAAACCGTCGGAACTCGTCGAATGGTCTTTATTTTTTCACGGCCCCGAATTTTTCCGCTCCGCCCGGAAAACCTTTCAACCTTCCCTCCTCTTTCACTTTTATTAACCAAAAATGAAAACCCAAAGAAATTAAATTCATTCTAGGATATATTTTGCTAAGAAACACCCACAAAAAATACCTGTCCATTTTAGAAATCAGAATAAAAGAGAAGGGAAGTAAAAGAAAGTACCATACCATTTCTAATTAAGTAATAATTGGTAGTGTGAGTGTGCAGGGGTGGGAAGGGAACTTCTCCAGGGAGATGCCGTAGTTTTTCAGGTTTATTGGCCATTTATTGGGGATTGATTGGGTTTATAGTATGAGCGTGCGTGGAAAAGTGGGCCCTTGACTGTTAGGTAATAATCGTTTGAATCGATCCGTGTCTGTAGATAGTAGGTCGGTGTGCCGCAATAATGTGTGTAGCTTAGCAATAGCCTGTGTAGGGATGTAACTCAACCCTTTAATGCTCAAATCGCGGGGTAGGTACGGCGCCATTCAAACATCAAAGCCAATCGATGCTTGCGCCATCAAACATGTATTTATCGGTCTTAATTAGTCTCGTGTGCCAATAGTTGATTCGGGCTCAGTTTGTTTGACGAAGGTTTTTTTTATTCCTTGGTTTGTGGGTCTTCGGATTTGTGGGAAATCAAGGACTTATTTGTTCGTTCGGTTGGTCAGTTATGTTTCAATCTGTTTGGAACCTTTTGAAACTGTACAGAATATACGTTTCATAACAAACGAATTCACAAAGTTTCAAAATATGATACACTGTGCTCTCTAAAACTGAATCTGTCAAATACGACAGATTTTCAGTCAAATCTGACATGTTCAATTAAAAGATTGACAAATAAATTTAACAGAATTTTACTACCACGGGTTCACTAAATTTTTTGTCATGTTATATGTCATGTCATACACTCTGAAATAAAAAAAATAAATAAGAGTTTTGGATTTAAAAATTCGTAAAATTTAATCTTAAAATCACAATTTGGAACTTTACGTCATAGAAAAAAAAGTTACAAATTTTTTAAATCTACGATCTGTTATATTGGGAAAATAAAGCTCTTTCTTTTAAATCGAAAATCATTACACCAAAATATTAAAAAAAGAAAATTGATCGTATTCGTTGGCATTTTGGATTATTATTGAGTTTCGAAAATTTTTATTAACATTTCAGAAAAATACTCAAATTTAAGAAATCACTAAAACTTTCTATCTTGTCAATGAAGTTACTTTTTTTCCTTACACGAAACAAATTTTTATCATTTTCAGGAATTTAAGATTTCCTGACTTGACAATAGTTTTTATTTTTCAATAATACTAATTTATTTATTTTCAAATAGCTTAACTGTCTAAATATTTATAGTCAAAACATTTTTGGACATTTTCAAATTACTATATAATACTTTTTGAATATTCAACGAAAAATGAAAGTTTATTGAAAAAATTTCTTTAATCGACACATGAATTATGAAGCTATTAAATGATGAAATAATTGGTAGATTCAAAAATGTCATATGTAAATATAAAGAGTTGAAAGAAATATTATTCATTTATAACGAAATAAAAAACAATCAAAGAACATATACTAATTTCTTCATTTATTGTTTAATCAATTACTCAATTAATTAATGAGTTCATGAATTACTTGCTAAGTTATTCATTATATATTAATATTATTAAATTTTATTGAAATCTTAATCATTACTCGTTTAAAACAAGATATCGTTGAATAAAAAAAATCACTTTTTTAAAATTTTGTTATTAATTATCTAATAATGAAGTATTTTATTCCAAAAAATTTTGAATTGTTTTTTTACTCATTGAATTAATTATTTTTCATTTATTGTTTCATTTTTTGTCTATTCGATTCTATCAAATTTTAGAAGAGTATTTTCATAGATTCCAAAATAAATGGCATAATTATTTATTATACAATAAGTTAATTAGTAATATTAAAGAAATATATTCTAACAAATGCTGTCAGCCTTGCTCTCGTAACGTTTGTTTATAGGGCTGTGAAATTTCGATTGATTGCAACAGATTTAATCAGTGACGTTTTTACTGACAAATCTGTCAATATGGCGCGAACAACAGATTTTTCAGGTAAATCATCACTGACAGATTCAGTTAATTAAAATTTGACTGATTCAGATTTAGAGAGTACAGAAAAAATAAGTTATTGAAATGAGTGTATGAAAAAAACAAGATTTGTTTTGAGACAATCATTTTAATTATTTAAATTTCATGTAATTTTTTTTATTCATGCATTTCGGTTAAATCAGACGTTTTGTATTTTGTGATAGGTCATGAATCTTGTACGAAATTGTTAATGTTGCGAATTTAATTTTTTCGATGTACACGGTAAACATTCGAGAAGTTGGAACTATGAAATACGTATTCTGGAGGTTCTGGAATATTGTTGAAAATTTCATTCAATTTCAAAAGTACATATGAATTGATGAGATTAGAATTGATTAAAATCCTTAAGTTTTTAGATGTACAGATTTTTGGAATAATTGCATTTTGAAATATAATTCAGTATCTGTATTTTCAATTGTGCAGATGTTCATAAAGTTTACAACGTTGACAAATCACATGAAAATTTTTGTATGTATTAATAATGTACAAAATAATGTAAAACCTGAAAAAACAAATTTTCCAAACATGTTAATACATTAGTAATTTTGATTCTTATAAGAAATGGCGAAATTCTTATAACAATTAGAAATTTTTCATCAGGTCGACCTTAAAATTATTCATTCATAATTTTATTTATATCTATTAATTTATTATATTTATATTGACTTATTTATATCTTTATTTCTAGAGGAAAAAAAGTTTTTATTACAAGAATCTTAAAAATTCGACCTTTTTTCAAAACGACGAATTTCACCGTAGATGATTTTTTGAATCATTGATGGTAAATCTAAAAAAAAAAAAATTTTCGTGTGATTTCTCAACGTTGTAAACTTTGTCTACATACAATTCTGTTTGTTAATTTGCTGCTGAAATTTTGAAAATTTGACTCGATTTTCTCTAGTCTCTAGTTTTTAGTGTTTTTTTATTATAGTTAACAATTTTTTACTCGAAGTTCCAATTTTCAGAACACGTACTTTTAAACAATCTAGACGTTTAGAATATCCAAAATTTGAATTTGAATTTTAAACTTAAGTATTTTTGATGCTCATTTTATTCAGAGACTTCAAAATTTTTTTAGGAAAAAATTCTCGATTTCGGAAATTGCTTCATATCAAAATAAGTTTATGTATTTTTGGAATGGATTTAGAAATGTTCGAATACGATTATTTACGATTTTTTTATTATTATCAAAACTCTGATTTTTCATTATTTCAACTTTGAAACTTGAAGTTATTGACAGAGTTAAACTTTGGATTCGAAACGAATTAGCTCCTTTTTTGAAAACGAACTTTTGCTTTTTTGAATTTTTGAGCAACCGAATTGAGATATTTATAATTTTTTAGAATATTATAAAAAAGTTTCTTAAACTTGAAGTTTTTATTATTCAGAAGTATCAAACCATGAGTTTTTGAAAGCAGTTTGAAACTGAAGAATCAATTAATTAAAAAGAAATATTTTCTGACCAAAAATTTTATTAAGATTTTGATACTTTTTCTTGAAAAAATTGTTTTATCACGACAAAAACTGTCTTCAAAATATAAGTTATAACTTTGATCATTGAACTTTACCACACTTTTTGTTGTTTTTTTATTTCAATTCGTTTATGCATTGTTTTATATTCAATATATTAAACATCCAAAAACTGGTATCAAACGAAATCACAAATCGAAGAAAATACTTAGGTTGATTTTCCAAAATGTGAAATCCAAGATATTCTATTCATATAGGTTTCCTGATTCTGAAGATAAAAAATTAATAAATTCACAAAATTGTATTTCAAAAATTTCAAACACTTAAAACAATTTTACTTATACAGTTCTCGTATCGCGAAATTGTCTCTTACAAACTCGCTAATTTAAGAATTTGTGGAATCCAATTACGAAATTCACGAAGTTCTAACTTTCACTCACCGAAAATTTGGATATATCGAGAGTTTCAGAATTATAACTTTCATATCTTTTATCTGATGAGACTCTTAAATTTTTTATTACTCCAAGTATTAATTTTTCAAAATTTTCAACGTTCAAATTTGATTCTTCAAAGTTTTTTTTTCAATTCTTTTTAATTTCGAAATTCACAAACTTCCTTTCGAGGTTAATAAATAAAGCTTCAAATACAACTTAATAATTTTCAATCACGATATTTTCAAAATTTTCCAAACACGAATTCCATGAAATACGGAAATTTCGCATTGGCCCGAATCAACGATTTTCCCGCGTTGCGCATTTTTTTCTCCCTTGAGCTTTTGTCCGCATTGAGTTCGTACAACTAATTAAATTCTAGCGTCACATTCGTGTGCGTCTTTCCGGTCCTTTTTTTACGACGATTTTTGTTTTTTACGAACGTGTAATGAAAAATCGACAATAATAATCGCGTTGTGCATTTCAATGCTTTTTTTTGTTTTTGTTCGAGGCTTGTAAAAACTGTTTTTTCATATTGTTCTTAATTTTTAGGAATTATTTGAACTGACAATGGAGATGAAATACTGTCATTAAAAACATGGAAAATTTATTCAAGAGTAGAGTGAATGGTACAAAGTCGATCTACATATTTATTTTTTTTCTTTTTTGGAAAAAATCCAAAAATCACGAAATAAAGTTATTTGAAAATGACTGAATCAATATTTTTTTACTTTGAATTGCAGTATGACGAAAAATTCATTTTATTTAAGAGAAAAAAAGTTATTTGCTATAGTCACAGATGAAGTAATCGTTTTTTCGAGTGATGCTGCTGCTTGTATTGCCGCAGGGTCGTTTTTGGTACGCCATGCACTTTCGAAACTTCGTGTAGTCCAACCTATTTTATTTATGCAAACATCTCCTACGGCAGATTTCATTACGTTTTCATTCCACGATCAGCGTAATGGTGTTTCAGTGACTTTCTGCAGCATTCTAAACAAAATCTGTAATTATTTGAAGAGTCTGACTTGGTATCAAAAATGCAGTTTGATTTCGTACCATATCTACAAAAATGACGAGTCATACTCAATTGATTTTCAGTATTTGGTTTACTCAAACGAATTTTTAGTTCAAACAAACAAATTTTAAAAAAACGTAAATTTTTTTGACTGAAACAAAATTTGTTAGAGTCTAATGGAATTCGTTTCTCTGAACTAAAAATTTACTTAAGTGAGTAAACTTAATTTTTTAACAGTGTTTTACCTCCACGAAAAGTTAAAATTCACTCCTAGAAATTAAAGAAAAAAAAGAGCATAGAAATTTTACGAAGTCACGGAACTTGCAAGTTCGAAAAAATCACATTGCATCACGAAAGTCTTTCACAGTGTAGTGAAATCTGTATAACTGCACAAAAGAATTATATTAGTAAGATATTTTTTGGAATTAAAGCGTTGAGAATCGTTCATTAAGTCATTTTTGCTTATGCTCTGATTACGCGGTCTCAGAGCTCATTTTGAGCAAAAATTTCAATTGTTTTATCATGTGGTGGAACTGGAATGAATTAAATACAAAAGTTTACTCAAAAATATCCAATTTTTTTTAAATTCAATCTTAGTACAAAATGAATCTTGAATTTTTTCAACTTATTTCCAATAATACTGAAATTATATTTTTATCGAAAACTAAAAGACACCAAGTTCGAAAAAAAAACCATCTGGTTCCACCATAAATTCAATTAAACCTGAGACTTATTTTTGGTTGACGAACCTAGCTCTTTAATTTATATTTTGGAAATTTTGACTTCACTTTTTAGCGGCGCGAATGAAAGAGCGATTGAGACTTGTCGACACTCTTCCAAAAACCTTCTAAGACTGACTATTTTTCTCTCATTCTCGTGATTTCAGGGACATAATATTTCTACGATATCTATTAAACTCGCGGTACATGGAAAACCATTCATGGAACAAACAAAAACGCATACAATGGCATAGCACACAAACTCATATAAACGTTCAACTATGTATTACTATACATATGTACATATTCGGTGCACGCACAAATATTTACTCGCCTTCATCTGGCTGATCTCGCAACGTCGAAAGCTACAATTAATTACATATTTGCGATGGCAAATGATTTATCCGAAAACAGCGTCGTATATTAATTATTACATGTATCGAGCACTAATTGTCGTTTATCCGTTTCGAAAAAAAATTTGCAAGTGCTGGGTTCGAATCCTGATACTGGCAATTTTTTTTTTCGTTCAGTGAAATAAAATTGAATTTTTGAATTCGATGATTATTGCTATTTATACTTATTTCGATACTTGATATCATGGACGATTTTGATGGTCGACAATAAGGGAATTCTAGGAATTTCAAAGTTGGGGAGTTTTGAATTCAGGTATATTCCGTCTTTATTTTTTTAATTTTGAAAACTGATTTTCGACAATATTTGATTAGTGTTTGAGAGTTGGTTTTTATGTCATGTCTGGAATTGTTTAACTTTTTTGAAATGTGGGTTGTTATCAAGCTTTTATGCAATTTGAGGTTATTTTTGAGTATCACACTTGGTATAAGAAAAATTTATTTAAGGTTTCATTTTTTATTTAAAATCCGATTCTTAAAATTTGCCAAAATCCTTGAAATTATGGACGGGCATTAGGTTTCGGCATGATGATAACGCTTATAATTGATTTCACATGTGTTATTACAGTTTTCATTGCAGGTACATAAAAAAAAAGAATCACTTCAGCATCTTCAAAAATCTGACCAACTTTAACACTGTAGAAATACGAAAATCAATAAATAGTTAATCATAGTAAAAATGAGAATGCGTTGCAAGTTTTTATAAGCGAGAATCTTCATTATCTTGAATAGTGTGCGAATGTGATGGAAGAAAAGGCAATTTTTGAATATGAATTTTTCATGCAAAATTCAAAGAATTCAAATTTCTTACCGTTGGATAAAACTTGAGTATTCGATTTGATATAGTTATCACAAATTGGTTAATTTTTAGCTTGGGATGAAATTCGTTGGCATCAAATTTAAAGACTCAAATTCCATCTCAAAATTTACTAATTTTCCTTTTTCTTTTTGATTCTTGGGAAATTTTGTAATTTCGAAAGAAATTGATTCAGCTTTTTTTGTGTCTTTTTCTATTTCTTATTTTATTTTCAATAAAAAATTGTTTTAATGAACAAATTCAAATAGTGTAATCAATATAAATTATTCAATTGTGAAGCATAAAATAATAATATTTCTTTTTTTCAAAATTATTTGATGAAAAGAACTTGAATTTTTCTCAAAAAAATTCTTGGAACATAAATCGTTGAATAGAAATAATTTGTTTGTTATTTTCTATTTATGGCGATTTGAATTCTTCGAATTGATATTCTTTAAAACTTCTCGAACGTAATGCAAAAGTGGGCGATTTGTGATGTAAATTTATTGATAGTTCCGATAAAAATGTATTCTCACTCTACTCTATTTCTATATTCTTCTACACTGATTATATTTTTCTATTTCTATACTTGTATGTTGAATCATCTACTCTAATAAATCGACCTCGTGAGAGGGAAATTAGTGTTAAAAAATCCTCAAACGCCTATTGATAACAATAATTTATATCGTTTTTACAATTATCTTTGTTGGATTGAAAATTTGGTACAATTTAGTAAATTATTTTCTCGATGCAACGAGTTTTCACTGTAATTCGTTGATAGAAATTTTGGTATAGACTTGTCCCTCGAAGATAGAAAGTTCGAATTTGGAAATTTTTGGGTTTCTTAGTTAAAAGGTTCCAAACTGTAATTTTTTTTTGTTTCACTTGACATTGCTATTTTTTAAGTTTTTTTGTAAACTATAATAGTATTTGAATGTTCATACCTTAAATTTTAAAGTTTTAAAAATCTGAAGGATTTATTACAAATATATTTTTGAAGGTCGTAGTCAAGTTCAAAAGTTATTTAATTTCATATTGAAATTTTCATGACCTAAAAAGTTCAAGCACAAATTTGTCAAAATTCAAATTATACAATCAACGAAACTTAATATTTTATTTAAAATTCATAAAACTTGAATTTTGAATTTATCAGGCCTAAAATCGAGGGAGAAGTTTAGAAATTTCCATGTAAATTTCAATATCAGACATAAAAAAATTAAAAATTGCATCTAGTTTTTCGCTAGTACAAAATTTATTTCTTTTTTTCCAACAAAGATAGTTTATGTTGCCATCTATTTTCATAATTTTGCGAATTTCTCAAAATCTTAATCGCCCTGGAACCAGCTGATCAATCTTCTTCAAATCATATTAATTTCCTCAAAATAATAATCTAACTCTCTTTCATGCATTTTTCAAAAATCCTAACCCCTGAAAATCGAATGAATTCAAAAGAAAAGAAATTACCATATTCGTTATTGCACGCGTACTATTAAAACGTTAAATTACTAAACACTCTGTTATACCCACATTTAAAATCTTACAACTAACCTATAAAACATTTTTGAAACAAAAATAAACCTAGTTTAGTTGTAAGATTTTAAATGTGGGTACATTTAAAATCTTACAACTAACCTATAAAACATTTTTGAAACAAAAATAAACCTAGTATATAAGACGTAGGATCGATTTCAAGATCAAATTTCCATGTTACATTCTAAGGTACTGACTGCGAGTGTGAGTAATATACCTGAACAAATGAGAGAACGAAGTATGAAAACAAAAAAATTATAAATGGTTAAGCGAACATTAGGGGTTGTGGGACGGCCAATAATGGGCGCGTTTTGGTCCTCGCGACGAATGTTTAACGAAACAAAAAAAAGGTTAAATTTCAAACGAGCTCACAACACGTGTCTTTGTTTTGTTGACCATGTAATGGTAAGTTATAATTACGACTAATAATGTTAAGGGTTAAAATAAGAGTAATATTAAACAAAAACAAGCATACAAACAAAAATAAATGACAGGGACTCGAGAAAAAAAAAACGACCTCCGGCACTTCCCCAGCTCCTAATGGACGATTCACGTTTGTTTGGTTTTTATTGTCAGAAGTTTCTATTTTTCCATAATACGATAAGAGAACGAATATTAACTATTAAGCGGGACACGTAAGGTTCGACTTTGTAGAGACGACGAAACGGTAGAAATGTTCGTCGAATAAATGGTTTTTTATGAAAATTTATTTTTATATGAAAAGCGCGATTTTCGGGTGAAGGAGCGAAAGGAAAAATGAAGGATAGTGAATTTGCGTTGATTTTTCATTCGATCGGCCATTTTTTGATGGAATATTTCTAACGTTTGTGCGGTGGACGTTTTTAGCATTTACGATTGGATAACTAAAACACGTACGCATAATTCATTACCACTACGACTTAATTAAAATCGTACTATTTATATATAATCGATGTTAAGCATCAATTTGCGTCGACGAAAAGAGAGAGAAAGAGAGAGAGAGAGAGCGTTTTTTTCCTGTTACGAACTAAGTGTGCCTAGTCAATAGAGTATATCTGGTCAATTTCCATACTGCATATATATTATATATGAATATATGTTATTGATATTGATTTTATTTCACGTGACGTAATTTTAAGGGTATATATACATATACTATTCGTAGGTTGCGCCGACGAATCAGTGTTCAAAAGACCGAGAAAATTTGAAGTCGTTACTTTTTGGTGTCTAAAGCGCGGGAAACTGTTTTTGTACACTAGAACCTCGTTAAGACGACCTTCTCAGTCACTTGAAGAAGTGAACGTGACAGTAGTTCTCGAAATGGGGCTCCAGTGTATTTCACGAATTCGTTTGTTTAGAGGTCTTGCACCGGGGTACATAATATGAATTGTTGCGAAACTTTCTCTTTCTCTTCTGAATCTAGAGGAGACGCGATGAAAATAATGAAAGTTTAAGGCGAACGATTTCTGATAAAGTAAGCGAAATATTTTTTCTATTGACACTTTGAACCTCGACCATTTCACGAATCCACACCCTCCCCTTTGTTACTCGAGAAATCAAAGATGTTGAACATTGCGAATAAAGATTTTGATGGAATGGAAAAATAAACATGAACAAATAATAAGCGATTAAGGAGACGTAACAAATTTTTGCGATTGTCATATCAAGGTTGGTTATAGATGAAGTGGTAGGGCTATTTATGTAGTATATATGTCACGGGCTACACGTATTGTACTTAAATATCTTACAATAAAGTATTTTATTTGCTTCAATACTTTTGCGTTGTTTTTAATCCTACTTTAGTGAGATTTTTGAATATTTGAAAAATTGGTAGCACTTATGTTTTAGTTTTGTATGCATGCGATAAATATTCTTTATGAAATTTAGATAATGAATATTATTCAGATTGCCAACTCTATTTATTTTTTGGAATAGTTGTGTTTGTTTTAATTATCATTTAATTAAGAACAATTATCACAATTCCACATTTTGATTACTCATTAGTCGTCTTAACTATATTAGCAATTGAAGTAAGAAGTTAAAAATTACGGGTTGAACTACAGTTTCGTGAACTAGAGAATCATGATTCTTGAAGTTGAAAACCTAATTATTTTATTTTAAAATTCTAATTGTCACGTTTAATAGATGCAAAATAAGTGACTAATTACTTAAAAAAATTAGTTATACTATTCTTGTTGATAAAATAGCTTGTTTTTCAATTTCAACATCGAACATTCAATTCTTTTTTATCTTTCAATATGAGGGCCCGGAAAGCAAAACAGCGGGAGCGCTCGACCTAGTAAGTAAGGGAGGGGGCGTAAAGCGAAGAACCAATCAAAAGGAAGACGAAAACAGACGAAAACGAAATATTTCAATAAACTTTTTTTATTTAACTCGCCATAACTTTGGAACTAGACATTGGAATGAAATGAAATTTGGACACATAATTTTTTTTACTTTAGCGATGCTCCTGAAGTGCAGAAAAATTCATTGGAATTATTTATATATATTATACTCGGCGCGGTCATTGATTTATTCATACTGCGGTTATAATAGTAATACAATCAACATGGAATTTTTATGGAGACTTCTTTGCTCTATGATAAAGAAAACTTGTGAATAAAAGTTTTGAAAATCTCGAGGTTTTGGATTATATTTAATATCATTGTTTATTGTTATTTCAACAATAAATAAATAAAGCAAATGAGTTTTTCTACACTTTGAGAGCATCGCTAAAGTAAGAAGAATCATGTGTCCAAATTTCATATAATTCTAATACCTAGTTCCAGAGTTATGGCAAGTTAAATAAAAAAAGTTTATTGAAATATTTCATTTTCGTCTTCCTTTTGATCGGATCTTCGCGTTACACCCCCTCCCTTACATACTAGGTCGAGCGCTCCCGCTGTTTTGCTTTCTGGGCCCTCAATTAATCTTTTTATTAATTAGTTAGTTTTTAGAAAGTCGTTTTAATTTATCAGTTATTCAGTTTTTAATACTAAATTGGTTAATATTAATTTTAATTTTGTTGAAAAACCTTGAAGAAACTTAAAAATTTATATTATTCATATTATTCATAATAAAATGAAGATAAATGTATAATTTATAGAATAAACATTCAAATTTAAACTTTTTTATAAATTCATTATTTTTTTATTAATTAGTTTTAATAAGTAATTTCAATTTATTAATAAGTCTTTTTATTAAACATCTTCGTCTTTCAATTAATTTTTTATCTATTTATTTTAAAAACAAGTCGTTTTTTTATTATCTTTTTTTCAAAGAATTGTTTTACCTATAATCTTTTTATTTAAGAGAAGACACCGAAAAACATCAACTATGGATTTGAAAGTAAGTAGAGTTTTTTAATAGCAAATCACGAAAAAATTATTTTTAAATTATGCAACCAAACGCCAATATACATAATTTCCTATCAAAAATTAAAAAGATAAATAACGTTTGTTCAAACCAAGAGGAAATAAAACGATATGAAAGGTAAGAGAACTATGTACCTTAAGTTCCAAACGTTTGAATCGAAACGAAAAAAATTAAAACATTAATACTAGAAGTAAAAAAAATTTTTAACTGCTTTCGAGCATTTTTTAGTTGGAACAACAAACTTTACACTTTCTCACAAAATATTGTTGGCTTTTTTTTATATTTTTATTTATATTTTATTTTTATATTTTTACAACCGGATGAAAAAACTCTTCTGAATGCCGTTGTAAATTTGTTAAAATTAGTATATTTTTAATATCTCATAACTTATAATAGAAAAAACTTCAATTTGAAAAACATGGACTGAAATGAAAATTTTGATTCTTATTATATTTAAAAAAAATAGTGAATTGTTGGAATGTCTTGTATTTTCCAAAAATCATGTGTTTGAAGTTCCAAATGTTTATGAAGTAAACGAAAACAAATAAAAATTGAATTTTCATTTCCACCATAAATAAAATTTGAAATAATGAGAAACATTAAAAAATTTCTGTTAAATATTATGATTTATGGATTAATTGATTAACTAGGGATCATAGAACAATTTTTTTTATTTTTTCGTTTATTTTTAAACGTTTGGATTTTTGGAGACATCGAAAACTTGTGAAAAGAAACATAAAAAAATGGTTTATTGCAGAGGATATATGAACATCAAAATATTCATGCTATTGGCATGATTAATTGGAAAATAATAATAAAAAATAAAATTATCCTACTAGACTTAAGGAAACAAAAAACATTTTAAAATAAACTCTACAATGTAATTCTTTCACGTACGGAAGTGCTTTTGTTTGAACTGCACTTTGTCTTTGCAAAAAAAGCTAAAATAAACGCGATTTATTTATAATGACGAAAATAATTATCGTAGCACGTCCCCTAAGGCTCTTTCTCTGATGTTTCCTGTTCAGCGAAAAAAGGGTTGCAACGAAGCCAACGACCCCTTTTCATAAAATACTGTCATGTTGATGGCTCACGTTGATAGTGCTATTCGGTCACTGCTTTTTCCTTTACTAACGTTATTTTACTGTACTTTCATTTTTCAAAAATCCAAAATCGAACAAACATGCAGAAAACAAGTTTTTCTACCACAAGACGAAAAACTGAAACCTTTTTCTGTATGACAGATAAAACATTTTTTAAAATTTTCCCCCGATATTTAGTTACTTGACTTTTTGAAAATGATAAAATTATATTATATTTAATTTTAATTACTATAAAGTTGTATAAATTTTGTAACATTTTGTCACTATTTTCGTAGGTTTTGACGAAAAAGAATTTAATAAGACAGAGTGTATACGAAATTCAAAAATGACGTGAAAAAACACGATTCAGTGATTGAATATTTCACGAGAAAAATGACGTACGCACTGCTATGAATATTAAGCGCCGAAACGTAGCGTGATGGACGTTTTTTTCATGTTCGTGTCTGTTCCAGAGTTCATCGTGTACTTATGAGTATAATGCAAATAAATATCCGTTCCAAACATCAAACACGATGTCTAGTATATAAAATAAAATTCTTATTTTATTTAGTACAGAGAAAAAAAAATTACCCAGTCTATTAAAAAATTCAAAAGCTTGTCAAGAAAATTTACTGCAAATTGGATGTACAAACGAATCATGAAATTCTCTCTCAAACAATAACCCGAAAATTTATTATGATCCAAAATTATCGAAAATTTCCGAGAATTCCGAAAATGAACTCTCCAGAACAACTTGATATTTCATTGCATGGAATTCCTAACATCCAGAAGAACCCCAATAAAAATTAATAAATGTTAACATTGTTTCGTTCTCTGCTTTACTCGCGTCGAAAAATTGATTCCCACGAAAATTCGTTCCGAGTAATATCGAGTTGAACCAAAATTTTGGCTTCGGTCGTAACAGGAGCAAAACAAATAAAAAAAATTTTAACCGCGACCTTTGTTGTTTTAAAATTAAAAAAATTTGACACAAAAAAGTTCCTATGTATCAATTTGATACATGCATTTGAAACAAGCTTAATTAAAATGAAATTCTAATTTTAAATGTTCATTTAGAAAAACGAAAATGATACAAGGTAAAAAAATCATTTCAATCCGTGAAATAATAAACAAAAAATTAAATTTACGCAAATACTAAGAATCTAAAAATGTTGTATTATTGAGCTCTAAATATATAAAATCTACATACATATCAATAACAGCGGTGAAAAGGTAAAAATTTTACATGATGAAAATTGCTGCAAAAATACAAAAAATAGTTAAAATATCTGAAACTTTAGGTTTTATTAAATCAAATTCAAAAAGTTTACAAGGTATTCCATAAAAATATTTAAAATTTATTTAAAAAACAGAATATATTACGAAATCTCATTAGTAACGAAAATTACAAAAATTCTCATTATGAGTGTTTTCCTTGAAATAAGACGAAAAAAATAATTTTAAAAATTGTTTCCACTCATTAATCGATTAAAAAAATTAAAATCAACAAAAATACTAAAAATCTGTAAAATTTTAAATCCTTTAGAATTGAATTCCTTATATCTACAAAGAAATATAGAAAATTGAAGAAAAAAATTAAAATTGCACCGAAAATATGAAATGAAATGAAATATACAAAAATAATATGAGAAAATATGAAAAATACTTACAAAAAACTATTTTAGAGTTGCAGTTTTCTAAGAAATCTATAAAAATACAAACCTTAAATCTCTCAAACTTTTTTTTATGGCATTGAATTGTATACATCTTTAGAGCAATCCATAGCAATACCTAAACAATGAAAATACTAGAATATACAACAAAACTTGATTTTACTGATATTTACAAAATTCGGCACCATTCTATTTGATTTTTTTAGCAAGTTTTGTTATTTTATTTTTTCAAGAAATTTAGCTTGTCTTTTCTGCCTGTATCGAATCTCACTCGAGAAAAAAATATCTTGATGAACAAAATTACCGAATTATTTTGTGTTTTCGTATAAATTAAGCTTGTTTTGAAGGGACGTATCAAATTGATACATAAAAACTTTTTTGTTTTAAATTTTCATGGACGGATGTGATTGATTACTTCGTAGACTTCTTAAATTTCATTGAATGAAATCTAAAGTTTCAGAAATTTTAAGTATTTTTAGCATTCTTGCAGTATTCATACAACTTCTATCATTTACCATTCGTACCATTTTTACATTTTTATAGATATATAGGTATGTGGATTTGAAATATACAAAAACTGTCAGAAAAAAGTTGATAATTTTTCTGCATATGCATTGGAAGTTATTATTCTATACATGAATTGGAAAATTTCAATACCTTGTTTTATAATTCCCATTCATGAGTAGAATTTTTCTCATTCATATACACGAAAAAAAAAATTTCGCTGGTGCAGCTAAAAACCGTGCTGCTCCAGCAAATCAAACAGGGTAATATAGACAGAGCGAAAGTTTTAAGGTGTGACAGCACATTTTGTTTTGCTAGAAGTTAGCTAAGAGTATCTTGCTGGCCCAGCACAAATCCTTGCTAATGTAGCAT
>JAPYZL010076246.1:0-17146 GCA_030522825.1 Platygaster orseoliae | reverse complement strand
AAATTTCATTATCCTATAACAGATGGCGCAACTGTTCAACTCTACTATTACCCCTTGTCGATAAGGCCAGAAACTTTTCAAATGACCCTCGTATTAAGAACTGTTATTTACTAAAGTAAGAAATCCGATATGTTTAGTATTTTTTACTATACATCAACTTATCATTGCGATATTTGACGTTTTACTATACTGCCTGGTAAAAATAAATATGTTTATGGTTAAATTTACTATAATATATGGAAAACTAAAATAATATTGTGGATTTTCCGAGAACATAACCATTTTTCCAATAATTACAGTACAAATTACTAAGTTTTTTTACTTAAAAATATAATATTTGGGGATCGAGATGAAATATAGTAACATTTACTATATACAGTATTATATTATTCAAAATATTTGTATTTTAGTCATTGGGATGAGGTATAATAGTTGTAGCTGAACGTTCTAGTGAAACTCATATATGTATAGTAATATTGATGAAAAAATGAAGAAATTCTGATCATGTAAGGTAATTTCCCATATCTTTTGTATTGAGAACTATTATTTACTAAAGTAAAAAATATAATATGTTTAATATTTTTTACTATATATCAACTTACGATTTCGATATTTGATGTTTCATTATACTGCATGGTGAAAAGAAATATATTAACGGCTGAATGTACTATAATATATGGAAAATTTAAATAATATTGTAGATTTTCCTAGAATATAATAATTTTTAAAACATTAAATGTTTTACTATAGTTTTTTTTTACTATAAATTTTATAGTAAAAATTACAAGGTTTTTTCTCAGTGTAATGAATGATCTCTTGGAGCCCCCTATTAACTTGAAACCTTATAATATAAACCTTACAAAATCCTTCTAAAAATCTGAATTCCTTATCAAATTTTCCTTTCTTTATAAGGCACCCTTATAAAATTCTTATAAGGAAAAAATTGTACAAAATTTCGTAATCCTTATAAATTTTGAAATTCATTATAAAATTTTCATTAACTTATAAGGATTTTATAAAGACACTTTAAAAATCCTTGAAATACTTATAAGGATTTTATAAAGTCACTTTATAAAAAGTCTTTATAAGGATTTTATAAAGTTCCAAGTTAGTAGGGCCATGTGTTCAAATTTATTATATCGACATTTCGACCCTACTTAAGATCCTTTAAAGAGAATAAACACTCAACAAATTAATGTTACAAGAAAATTATAACTAATTAAATTTTATATACTAAATATAAATTAATGAATCAAGATTAATGAATTTTTATTCTTTAAAAGTTATTAAAACGCAATGCAGGTCAAGACAGCAATTTTCAATTTATAAAACAATCACTTAATAACCACTACTTTAAAAATTGAATGTACAATACAGAAGTTCCACAAATCTAAGAAATATGTAGAATCTGTATAGATAGTACATTATAAAAAATCTGTAAAAGCTTTCAAGATTCATAGTTTTGATTCTCTGAGTATCAAATTTTAGAGAAATATGTAGAAATCCATGAAAATATCAGAAAATCTTTGAGGATGTAAGAAAGTACTAAAAAAAATTCTAGCCTCGGTAACTTAAAAATTAATATTATGATTATTTATATATATATTTTTTATACGAGGAAAAAAATAGCTGATACAATCAAGTAATCTTTTTGAGTTGACGCAAAAATCTTGGAAAAGAATAATCAAAAAAATTAATTAATAATTAATTTTCTTTGGAAAAAAAGACTAAATGTAATTGACTAAACGATTAACAACAATTTTAAGTGAAAATTACCCCATCTAGCTATTTTAGATTTCATGAATGATTTTTCCAATTTTCCATAAAAAACTCGGAAACAAAAACTAAATATTTATGTTTAGAAATAAATGTTGTCGGTGATAATTAAAAATAATTGATATTCTGGTATTTCTAATTCATACGAAAGGAATTTACTTTCTAAGTTGTAAGAAAAAAAAATTCTACTTTTCACCATAAAATATATTGTAGTTCTGTCTCGAATATAGTACTTCGATAAATAGTATATTTCTCAACGAGTGCAAATTGAACTTTTTTAGCGAAAATGCAGTTTGCAAGACAAGCCGAAGGCGAGTTTTGCAATCATATTCGTTAAAAATGTTCTTTTGCACAAGTTGAGGACTATATTTTTCCTAACAACGTCGAGGAAATGCGAGTTTCGATGATTTAGACCATTGAGAAAATCGCATTTTCTCCACGGCATTGGGAAACATTTCTTTCATACTTTACTATACTTATAGAACATACTGACAGAATTTGTTAATATTTTCTATAAATAAGAAATTTTTTTTTATAAAGTGCAATACGCAGATATTGCAGTATTGATTTGCAGTAAGACATAACATTTTTTTGAAAATTGTGACATACAACGCAAATTTTAAACCAACTGTATATTTTTATGAAGTAATTTTTTCACTCACTTATAAATAAATAGTTCTAAATGCTCAAACAGCACTACTTTTTGCTGCTACAGCAAATATTTTTTTTCCTACGATCATCAACTCATCTCAAATTGAATCCAAAAAACTTACAACTGTGTGAGTCACGCCCATAACTTCAACAATCCTAAAGAAAAAAAAAAAACCAAAACTTCCCCAAAGAAAACCTTGAATTCCCGAGAAAAACCCTCGAAAAAAACTCCAAACTTTCCCAACAACGAAAGTGAGTTTCAACAGAGGAAATTCACGGACCCGGCACGACGCAATAATCTCGTCCTTTCTCTCTCTCCACGCAAAGTCACCCCCAAGTGCCCGCGACTCGGAAAAGCTGAAATCTCCGCGACCGATATATATATTTCAAAGGGAAAATCGTCCCCGAAAATTATCATTGAATCGTCCCTCAACGAACCAAGTTCCGCATAATGCAGCAAGGGACGGCTGCACCCAGCGTCAAAGGCTCGGTAGACGTGGCTTTTCCACTCGGCCGAGAGGGCGATATTGCCAGGAGCTAAACGAATTACCTCACCTCTACCCCCCCCCCTCCACCCCCATCCTCAACTGAAAATGATATTAACCGGAGAAAACGCTCGGCAGATTGACTCCTGGCGTCGGGTGTAGGAGCCTTACGGGAAAGCCGCCGGTTCATGCAAAATCAGGCGCCCGATTGAAATCGAAACAAGCTCGTAAGTTTCAATTCGCACCCTGTAAATCGGAGATATTGCGAATCCCGAGCCAGGACAAACGCAATAAGGTCCCGAAGAAATCGATCCCCGAGCGTTTTATTTTCCGCGAACGGGGCAAATGAGAAATTAGCCCCGTAAACGAGGTTATCGCGCGTAATTAGGCCCGGAGATCTCCGGGTTATGCAAATTGCTTCGCAACCTCGTTATCGATCACTCTGTTAAACCTTATCTCGTCCCGCCAAGGGGGAAACTTCTTTCCCCCGAGTACGGGGAAATAAGGTTGGATGTACGGAGATTTTCTTTGCATTTTCCTGATGTGGAGGTCCGCGCCGCAGAGGATGTGTGGGGTGCAGTGTGGGGTGCAGTACATATGGGAAAAAAGGATTTGCTGGTGTAGGAAAAAGATGGGCTGTTTCAACACAATTTGAGAGAAGGCATTTTTTTTGTAGGAGTAGGTTATTTTTTTGTTGCGTTAATAAATTGTTTTTGTTGCCAGAGCAAAAAATATTTGTTGGGGTAAAAAAGAAATAAGATATTGCTGTGAAAAAATTCGTTTTGTTGAGTTGTGGTGAAGTAGGACATCTTTTTGCTGTTTCAACACAACTTGAGAGAAAGCATTTTTTTTTGTAGGAATAACTTATTTTTTTTTTTTGCCAGAGTACAATCATAATGTGTGAAATTTCATTGCATAGCAATTGTGCTGTGGCAACAACAAATTTTTTTTGCAGTAGCAGCTTATTTTTTGTTGCCCTAATAATTTTTGTTTGTTGCCAGAGTACAACAATTATGCATAAAATTCTATTGCATTGTAATTGTGCTCTGGCAACAACAAAAAATTAGTTACTGCTGCAAAAAAATTGTTCTATCGATTGTGTTGAAATTGCACATCTTTTTGCTGCTTCAACACAACTTGAAATAATAAATTTTTGCGCAGTAGTAGCTTATTTTTCTGTTGCTCCAATAAATCGTTTTTGTTACCAGAGCACAAAAGATTTGTTGAGGCAACAAAGAAAAAAGCTACTGCTACGAAAAATTCGTTCTGTTGAGTTGTGTTGAAATAGCACATCTTTTTGCTGTTTGAACACAACATGACAGAGCGAACTGTTTTTGCAGTAGTAGCTTATTTTTTTGTTGCCCCAATAAATGTTTTTTGTTGCCATAGAACAATTATTAGGCATAAAATTCCATTGTATAATAATTGTGCTCTGGTAACAAAATAGTTATTTTCGTAATCGGGAGCTAGAGCCAATTTTGGCGAAGCCAAATTGGCGATAACTCACGATTGCGAACGTAATTTTTCATCACGATAGCCTCAAAGTCACGTCTAAATGTTCGGTTTGAGATTAGAGTGATGAAAAATATTTTTTTTTGGCAACAAAGAAATAAGCTACTGCTGCAAAAAAATTTTATTTTTTCAAGTTGTGTTGAAATAGCTCATATTATTTGCTGATACAGGAAATCCTTTTTTCCGTGCATATTTCTATTAAAATACAAGAACACGCTAAAACATTTTTTAATTAAATACCAAAGAAGACTAAAACACACGAAATTTATAAAACACTGAAATTTTATCTTGATATATTTTTCCTAGGAATATTTTCCAAAAATCCTACAAAATACTGAAAAACTATTAAGAGTTGAATTTTTGATTTCATTTTATTTAAGTTTGAATGAAAAAAACGTCTCATTTTTGAAATCTATGGAGCAATCTTCAAAAACTTTGGAAATCGATTAAAATACAAGAAAATTCTTCGAAATTCCATAAAGTAAAATATAAAAAAATCGAGCAATACTAGAAATCTACAGATACTTGAAAACTAACAAGGTATTTATGATTTTCCCAAAAATTAAAAGAATACCAAGTCTTCGAGCTTATAGTTTTAGAACCTCTATGAGAAATTCATTTAAATGCTAGAAAATTTGTTTAGTTGTTTAAATAATAAAAAACTATGAAGAAGAAACAAAAAGTACTGGAAATTCGATGAAACTGTTTTTCAAATTTAATTCGTTGAAATTTTGAATACTGTAGCACCATATTCTAGAAATCTCTAAAGTTATCCATAAAAACACTAGAAATCGAAAAATATTGGAAAATTCTACAAAATTTCACGAGTAACATAGAATACAGAAATCCCAGAAATCTGTCAAATAGATGAAATCTATGTAAGATATAATTTCTTAAAAATATATAAAAACATTGAAACTTTTCCGCACTTTGATCGCTAGAACGTTAAATTCTAGAAAGCTACGTACAGACTTATAATAATTAAAGAATATCAGAAAACTTTTCAAGTTGATTTTTTAAATACTGAAGAAATATAAAAAATCAAAAAGTAAAAAAGATTTAATTTGAGTGACTAGAAAATCACGAAAATCTAGTTCGATTATATTAGATATGTATATGAAAAATGTGCCATTTTGGACTCCAAAAGTTTCTCCAATAAGTTTTTATTAAAAATTTCTCCCGAAAATTGTTTCTGCTTACACTACTAGCTAAAAATCAATTAAATTTTACATTACATAGAATTAAAATTGGATGAATATTCAAGACTTTTCAAAATCATCGTAAATTTTTGGAACTTAAAGAAAAATTACAAGTATTTTTCTTAAAAACCACAAAGACTATCATTAATATTTCAGTCGACATTTCAGTGGAAAAAATTTCATGAAATTGATGTTTAAACAAAAATTACTTCTGTAAATTATACTCCTGTAACCAGATTGTCAATGATAAAAATTGTTACATCCAAAAGAAAATAAACTTTCTCAAAAAATCTCTTCTGAAAATTGTTTCTGCCTACGCCACTAGATAAAAATCATTTACATTTTACATTGCAAAAATTACAGTGAAAATAATTTACATAATTTACATGTTATTGACTACATTATAAAATTGAAACAAATTAAAATAAAAATTGAACAAGTGTGAATGAATCTTGAAAAAATAGTTTTTGGAACTTGACGAAAAATTACTAGTATTTTTCTTAATACCACAAAATTACACTAGTTTACAAATTTTTTACCAATTGCGACTTTCTTTAAAATATTAATGAAATATAAAAAATCATCAATTTTTATAACATAAAATATATATCGTTGAAAAAAAATCATTTTTCAAAATTACTCATCCTGAAAAACGCTCTTTTTTTACTTTCAGTGGCTGTAACTTAAAAACTACTATTTCGATCGATCAAAACAGTATATCACTATAAAGCTAAAAAATAAACCTTTCCAATGATCCATATTTTATGTTCATAAAATTGATTGTTTTCTATATTTCGGGCAATAAACGACAAAAACACGTTTTTTCGCAAATATTTCGATAACTCTTCTTTGAAAAAATAAACGATTTATATTTTCGTACTCAGCGAGCCCAAATTACTATTTAAATCACTTTTTTACAATATAGATTTCAAAAAAGTTGCATAAAGTTTGGTTAAACAAAAAACTATATCCGTAAAAAACCACCACTCGAAGTTTACACTCCAAACTCGAGTAGTGTCACTTTTACTGAAAACGCTCTGACTGGTTCATTGTCGTCTTTGATAACTCAGTACTTTTTGAGTTTCGAACAAAATGTCCAAGGAAATTTCATTTTCGAATATTTAAATAAATTTGAATAATTTAAGTTATTGCAAATTTAAAATGCAAAAAGTATTTTAAAATCTTCAAAAATCCCTGCAATTTAATAAATACAGTACACCTTCATTAAAAAGTCATTGAAACAGAGCACCAACAATACTTGAGATGAAAAATCGATTCTCAACATTTTCATTTCTATTTTTTATATTAAAAAAACATCCCTCATTTCTAAATAATAATTATTTAACCCCTTCTAGTATAATTTTTAATTAATGTTCAGAAAGAACTTCAGTACTCACAATTCTCGCACTTATCAAAATTTCGAGAATTTCATTAAATATTTCTACTTCCAGGAAATTTCAGTACATTTTGTGGATTGTAAAAAGTATATCAAAATCAGGTAACGAAGTCGAAGTATATACAAAAGAATTGCAAGATGCGAAAAGTATTTTAAAATCTGCAGAAATCCCTGCGATTTAAATAATACAGTACACCTTCCTTAAGAAGTGACTCAAACAGAGCCCAAACAATATGTGACATTAAAAATCAACTCTACAAATTTCCCCTTCTACTCTCTACACCTCAAAAACATCCCCATTTCTATGTTACTAACTTTTAACCCCCCTCCCCTCCACTCCATCCAACAAAATCCTCAAAAAATTAACATTAAATATAAAATGTAGGAAATCTAACTCTAAGAGATTTTCGACATAATTTCTGAATTGTCAAAAGTTTCGCACTTCTAAAGAATATTAAAGTCACGTAATTGAATAAAAGTGTATGTACAAAATTATTGCAACTTCATCTAATATTTAAAATGATTTTGGAATTTTCTTTAGGGGGCCACGGGTTTTGGGGTGTATTCTACTCACGTAGACGTGGAGGCGGGGGCTCTGATCGTGGTCCCCCGAAGCGCTAAATCGCCCTGGTGCGGGGCCCGTTGGTGCACCCCGGTGGAAAAGCCGCGGCCGATTGACGCCGTCGAAGGGCCCGACGCATTTCACTCGAGTTTTTGTCGCGCCGTCGTCTTGCTCCCGCCGCCAGTCGCGCTCTGCGCCCGGCGTTCTTCGGATCTGTCAGGAAGCCCTCCACCGGGGACACCAATCCCTCGCGCATGTCTCCCCTTTTCTACCCCTACGCACCTCGTTTTTTCGACCCCTCGCTGAGAAAAAAAACCGAGTTATTTGTACTATGAATATTGGAAAAATTACTATGTTCTACGGAAATCTACAATATTATTTTACTTTTTCATATATTATAGTACATTTAGTCATGAATATATATATATTTTTACTATGCAGTATAGTAAAACGTCAAATATCGTAATATGACTTCAATACAAATATTTTGAATAATACAATACTGTATATAGTCAAATTTACTATATTTCAACTTGGTCCTCCATTACTTAATTTTTTAGTAAAAATTACTAGATTTTTCTTTGAGTGCATCAATGAAAAATGCGCAACTCTGAATACCAATATTTATATCATTTATAAGAATCCCCGATATTTAAAAACTAAAAAATTGCACTTTTGAAAATAGATTTTCAAAGATTATTACTATAATGATTCGATTATTAAAAAAAAAACATTTAGAGCATATAGGAATCTAAAATATTTCGAATCATTAAAAATTTTCTGGGGTCTAAAAAATACACTAACAAAAAAACTTAATAATTTGTACTATGAATATTGGAAAAATTACTCTAGGAATAAATATACAATATTATTTTCCTTTTTCATATATTATAGTACATTTAGCCATGAATATATTTATTTTTACTATGCAGTATAGTAAAGCTTCAAATATCGTAATTGTAAGTTGATATATAGTAAAAAATACTTTCATAAGTATAACTATACATGTATGAAATTCAGTTACGACTACTATACTGTATGCCAATGACTTCAATACAAATATTTTAAATAATACAATACTGTTATATTAAAATTTACTATATTTCAACTTGGTCCCCCATTACTATATTTTTTAGTAAAAAGTACTAGATTTTTCTTTGAGTGCATCAATGAAAAATGTGCAACTCTGAATACCAATATTTGTATCATTTAAGAATTCTAGATATTTGAAGAAATTGAAAAATTGTACTTTTGAAAACAGATTTTCAGAGATTATTACTATAATAATTTGATTATTATAAAAAAAAATTTAGAACATATAGGAATCTAAAATATCTCGAATAATTCAAAATTTTCTGGGTTCCAAAAAACACATTAAGAAAAAAACTTAGTAATTTGTACTATGAATATTGGAAAAATACTATATTCTAGGAATAAATCTACAATATTATTTTACTTTTTCATATATTATAGTACATTTAACCATGAATATATTTATTTTTATTATGCAGTATAGTAAAACGTCAAATATGGTAATTGTAAGTTGATGTATAGTAAAAAATACCTTCATAAGTATAACTATACATATATGAAATTCACTAGAACGTACAGTTACGACTACCATACTGTATGCCAATGACTTCAATACAAATATTTGAATAATACAATACTGTATATAGTAAAATTTACTATATTTCAACTTGGTCCTCCATTACTATATTTTTTAGTAAAAAGTACTCGATTTTTCTTTGAGTGCACCAATGAAAAATGTGTAACTCTGAATACCAATATTTGTATCATTTAAGAAGTCCCGATATTTGAAAAAATTGAAAAATTGCACTTTTAAAAACTGATTTTCAAAGTCTATTACTATAATAATTCGATTATTATAAAAAAAAATTTAGAAAATATAGGAATCTAAAATATTTCGAATAATTCAAAATTTTCTCGGTTACGAAAAATACACTAAAAAAAAACTTAGTAATTTGTACTATAAATATTGTGAAAATTTTTATATTCTAGGAAAATCTACAATATTATTTCAATTTCTCATTTACTATAGTAAATTTAGCCATAAATATATTTTTTTTAACCATGCAGTATAGTTAAACGTCAAATATCGCAATTTTAAGTGGATATTACAAAATACTAAACATATTGTATTTTTTACTGTAGTAAATAACAGTTTTCAATAAAAATCAACACGTCTTTATTTTATTTTAACTTTGAAAAATTGAAGGTTCCAACAGAAATTTCATCCAATAAATGTAATGGAAAATTGTGATAATTGTACAATTTCCTAAAAATTTGTGAAATTTTGAAAAATGTCGATAAACTTCGTAAATTGTAAAAATTGTTCAAAATTCTGTTAAACTACAGAAACTGTATTGAGGTCTTTGAATTTTCAAAGAATCAAAAAATGTTTTTTCTGTACAAAAATCATTGATAACTTTGGAGATTTAAATAAAACTCTACGAGTCTTCAAAACTTCGAAAAATTGAAAGTTCCGTAGAACTTTGTAGCATATAAGAAATTATTCCTAAATTCTGTAAATTGTAAGAAATTTTGAATCATAAAAAACATCTAGAAGTGCAATAAAATAGAAATAGAAAAGTCTGGAAAAATTTTTTAAAAATCTAGAAATTAAAAAATTCATAAAATCTAGGAATCTAAATTATTTCGAATAATTCAAAATTTTTTCGGTTCCAAAAGATACATTGAAAAAAAAAAACCTAGTAATTTGTACTGGTTTGTACTATGAATATAGGAAAAATTTTAAGAAGAGAACTCAGAAGAAATCTTCAGAGATCTACTTCTATTTCTTCAGAGTTTGTACGATTCGAAAGATTTTATGCCTATTTAGATTTCTAGAATTCGATACTCCAGAGACCAAAGTTTTTTAGATTAAAATTTTGTCGAATTTTCGTAGATTCTAGTTTTTTTTTATCAATCCCTGGATTGTGAAAATTTTTCATTTTTATTTTCTACATTATTATAGCCTAACATTGATAGTTAGAATTTCCTCTAAGAAAAATTCTCCTGACATAAACATTATTGTTATTTTTGAGTTCAAATAATAGTCAAGTCAAATATTGTACTTTTGGAGGTAAAAAACTACATTTAATCAGGAGATTATTTTTGCCATAAATATAGTAGAATATTAGAAATATTTTGATCAAAAAGTTCAATAGTTGAGATTGTCGAAACGCAATAACAATATTTTATGGTACAAAGTGCAATATTTTTTTCTCAGTGTATTTACTTCCAGTCACGAGATTGACAAAAAGGCAGTCAAATAACAATCAAAATATCAAAATTTGGAAATCGTAGTTATATTATTATTGATTATTTTTAAAATTACTCACTTTTGAGAATTTTTTCATATACATTCAACGAAATAAAATAGTACCCTGAGTTGCACATTTTTCCAAATCATCTTAAACCTTGACGTAACTGACGGTCATGACCGGTAATTTATCTGTAAATTAACCGGTAAATTCTTCACCTCTGTTCTCAACTCAAAAGCTGCAAAAATCTTCACTTGCCGCCTCCAGGAAGACGTCAACGTAAAAAGATTCCGACCGCAATAACGCGAGTATGTCCAGGACACATAGGCGCCTCATCGGGAAGTCATTGAAGAAGTCAAGAATGTCCTTAAGGAGAGTTCCCGCTTGACGGAATGTCGGAACCGCGTGGAATCCTCGATATGAGTTTCCAGAGCTTCTCACTTTATTAAACCGAGAATTAGGCCGTCATTTTTACCTTCCCATCACAATTCTTTCTACTTGTCTTATTAATAAATGCAAGGAAATAGGCAGAAAAACTTTTTCTAAGCGGTTCTTTGAAAAAACAAATTTTTTCTTGAAGATTTTATTATTTCACTACAATCTTTCAGGACCTATTTTAGTATATTTTCGGACTTCGGGGTTTTAAATTTATTAAAAAACCCCGTGGGAGAAGTACGTACTTCTCCCACGCTGTGAGATTTCACTAAATTTAGTAAATTAATTTCTGATATTTATTCCCACTCAAATTTCCCATATTTTTTTTTCAAGTTCTCTAAACTCGCCAGTGTCACGTTCCCCGAAAAAGCTCCTTGTGCACTTGTTGAGTAATATACTATTTCCGAGAAGCTTCGAATCATAATTCGATAATCCTCGAATGTGGGGTGCTTTTTCGGCCGAGTGCTATAAGGACTTAATTTTGAGCATTCGGGTCACATTTTACGACGCGATATAATCCGATTTTTTTTTCGTGCCTTGAATAACTGCGCGTTCTTTTGCCACGAGGGGCATTTCAGCGGTTTGAGTTATGATCTAATATTCTAAAACCATTTTCAACGCTCTGAATTGATTATCCAAATAGATATTTTACAATGAGTATTGAATAAATTTACTCTCAATTCAAACTGTGGTCGGAAAATCGTATTGTCATCGATTTTTCTGTTATTTTTCCAGTTTTTTATCTATAATTGTGAGAAGCTTTAGAAAGAAAGTATTTTGCAGACAATGATATGACGATTTCTATAAAACATCGGTCTGAGAACTTCTCAAGCGCGAGATAGTAAATCGAACTTCCACTCGACAGCTCCAATTACGCGGCGAGTGATTTCCCATGTAATTCCCGTGGAACACGGCCCTTGCGCGTGCGCCGGAAAAGCACCCTTCGAATTTCGAAAATGTATTCCATGCATTTGATGCAGGGAATTTCGCCCTGATGGATATAAAAATTATTGGAGAATTATCCGGCGCGTAAAGGTGTGTTTTGGAAAATCAAATCAACAACGGTAATTATGACATTACAAGATGATTTTCCGAAAGGTTAATTACTTTTAATGATTTCGCGAGAACTCAATTAGTAGAATTAATGTACAATTGAAAATGTCATATCAAGACTTGCAAATATCATGACAAAATTATAAACTTTATTAGGATTTGCATACTTTATAATAAAATGTGGGATTTATATTGAACGATTGAAAATTTTTTATGAAGATTGGAAATTTCAGATTCTTAAAATTATATTATTATTATTATATTATTACATTATTGAAATTATATATGAAAAAATTGCAAATAAAGTAGCTAAATTGAACACTATTTATCGATAAAAAATTTGGGAATTTAATGAATATTCGAGAAAAATGATTTTATTATTCAATATTTTTGAATAATTTATAACTTAAAAATGGTTTGTGTTGAGACTGAAAACATAAGAAAAAATACTGAAATTAAAAAGGATCCTCGGAATTTCCATCATTTCCTGAATTTTCCTATTTTTTCGGGAATTTCTGAATTTTTTTAGATTTTCCAGATTTTGTGGGATTTTCCGAACATTTAGGAATATCAAATTTTATTATTGAAATTTACAGAATTAATAGCAAAATTGCAAACTTTATCAGAACTTAAGAATTTTATTTTGAACTTGCACATTTTTACCAACCTTCAATTTTTATATGAAGCCTTTGCAAATATATTCAAATTGGATATAATATCAAGACTAGCAAATTTTTTATCAACATTGTGTAAATTTTGTAACGCTATCGCGAATTTCATGAAAATTTGCATAGTTTCTATCGAATTTTTGAAGACTTCCAAATTGTATAAAGAAAGTTCGCACTTATTTGTCAAATTGTTAGTTTTTACATCAACATCGTAAATTTCATGAATACTCAGAATCTTTATGGAAAAATAACAAATTTAATTAAAACTTGCTAATTTCATAACTATCGAATTCCATTAAGTCTTGCAATTTTTTTTCAAATTATCAATATCTTACTAATTATTTAATGTTTATAAACTTTTCAATAATCTTGTAATAATACGATTCCGAGAAAATCTAGGGTGTAAGCAGAAAAAATGTTCGGGAGGGGTTTTTCGAAAAAATCTTTCTTGATATTATTTTCTTAAGAATCTATTAAAATATTTATTCACAAATATTTCAAATTCTGTTAACTTGGAGATTTCAAGGATTTTCTATTTTTCTCTTTTTTCAAAGTATTTCTCCTTTTTATAAGCATACTTAAAAAATGTAGAATTTTTCGCTTTTGTATAGATGATCATAAATATTGCTAATTTTATTTTAATTTACGAATTTTTATCAACACTTGTGAGTTTTTTTTAAGAACTGCAAATTTCATATCAAATATTTGTTTATTTTGAAGAAAATCTTGGTAGTTATCAAAATTTCCGAATTTTCTATCGAAATTGTAAGTTATAATGAAAAACTGTGAATTTTATAGAGACTTGAGAATTTCCCATCAAATTTGATCAAGATTCGCATATTTTCTATTAAATTTCAAATTTCATACCAAACTTTCGCAAACTATAATAAAGATTGGAATTACCAGAGCCTTATTTTTAACGTTATGTATTTAATGAAGTGTAAAAAGTGTGAAATTGAAAAATCTTATTACCGAAATCGGATCGTCAAAAATTAAAAATCATAAAATTCTAAAAGAAAAATGTTTCTTAAGTATTTCAGAAATTTCTAGAATTTCCGTATTTTATGCTTTTTATACTATTTTGTCGTATTTTTTGGTATTTTCTTAGATATCTTGGAATTTTTAATTCGCTTTACAAACGTCATATCGAACATTTGTTAATTTTATAGGAAAATTGCAAAATATACATTGAAAATTGTAAATTCTTCAGAGACTTGTAAATTTCATCAATTATTTTCAATTTCATATCAAACGATCGCAAACCTTAAATCAAGACTCAAAATTACAGAACTTTATATTTTCTTAACCACACCTTCTCCCTATATCTAAAAATTCCGGAATCCAAATTCAATAAATCAAACTTCCCAACTCACAGAACCTATAAATTCAAATTCCCCCAAACTTCCCAACCAACATTTTCAAGCTTCACAAAATTCCAGTCACCATCCCAAAAATGCATCTCCGGTCGCAGCCACCTGTAGAGCACAACACACGAATTCACTTGTTGATTTCAGCCAACGTTGCAGCGAACTTTCCCATCTTTTTTTCGTTCATTCCGAAGGAAAAATGAATCTCGCTCACCTTCGACGGGAAAAAATCGAAAATCGAAAAAAAAAAGAACCGTCGAACGCTCTTCAATATCCCCCCGAAGAATGGATTTCATTAACTCGAGAGGGAAGCGGGAGAAAAATTCGTCTCTTCTGCTTTTCCCGTTTAGTTTCCGTCCATGCCAGATGCAGCTTGATAGTGGGTTCGTACACCCCCCAGCTATTTAATTTTCTCGGTGCGTCAATACAAAGGGACGCTGCCAGCTTTTCAGCCCTTACGCAGGGTGATTCGACGCGACCAGAGCGACCGCGAAATTTAGTCTCCTCATGAAATTCTGAGACGATTTTTCCTTTGCGATATTTGCAAAAACTCAAAATTGAGGGAGATATGAGCGATTGAAATTACGAGCGGTTGACTAATGAGAGTGCACTTTGGCTCCGCTCACGTGATCGTTTGATTTGATCACGTGATTCTTATCGTCCTTCTTTCTCTCAACTGGTTCCCGTTCGACGCATCTCTCTTGCACTGCAGTAGGTTGCGAGTCACCTTAATATTTCCGTTAATCTGGAGCATCAACAGGAAAAATTTTCCGGGTGGGGGGTTTTGAAAAAATTATGATTTTGTTTTAATAAAATAAAACCCTTCGGGATTTTATGACTTTTAATTTGAATATGACGGTTTCGTTACGAGAGTACGATATTTCAATTTTAGAATTTTAAATTTCTGAATTTCAGTATTTGAAAATTATACGATTTTTCAAGTCCAGAGTCGTAGTTTTTTGGAACCTCACAAATTCTGAACAGAAACAGATAAATTAGGGAATTTTAATTGCCATACAAACGATTAATCGTGCAATTCTCTCTGCAGATATTGGATATTTAATACTTCGATCGAACGCGGCTTTTTTCAAACTCGGTCTGTGTTTTTTCGTTTGCGTGCCATCGTCGAAGGCGAAATGAAAATGCTTGAAAATCAAATTTTCGTGAAAAACACATTGGCTAGGATGAAAAGAAGACACGTTTCGAAAAATACAGTAAAAAAGACGAAGAATACGTAAAGGGTGACTTGCTCAGTGCGAGGTCTCGTTAGATAGTGCGTCATTGATTGGCCTCGCTACCAGATGGTCACGTACTCAACGTAAGACGCTAAGTTTTTGTCCCCTGAAAATTGCAACGACTTTTTACGAACAAATTTCAGTTCGAAAATTTTCGGATACATCTAAATTCAAAATAGACATATTGCTAAATTAAGGAAAATTTGAAGACTTATGAATATAAAATAGGGTATTCTGAAATTTTTATTATTCTTAATATTAAAAAAAATAAATTTTATCTTTCGTTTATATTCTTCATATGAGATAAAACATTTTTTTATTCTCTGAAAATTTAATTGGTACACTACAGTTTTCTTAATTTTACGAAATTTTCGTAATTTTCTGCAGTCCTTAAATTTTATCAGCGTTCTCTGAAATCATGAAAATTTATCGAAAATTCTAGAATTATTGACGATTAATAATATTTTTCATGTTTTGCAGTTTTATATAATTTCACGAATTTTTCGACTTTTATTGAAATGTTGGAAATTATCGACGACCTTCATACGATAAACGTGTTATTATTCTTACAATTCCAATAAATATTGCAGTTTTTATAATTTAACCAAATTTTTCTTAATTCACGAGATTTATCATTTTTTTCCGAAATCCTACACTTTTCTTGAATTTCTAAAATTACTCATCATATTATTGATACACAATGTTTCTAACTATTCATATGATATTAAAATTTTTTTCATCTCTTGTTGACGTTTCCGAAGTTATTAACGATCTCCATAGGAAATAACACATTTTTCGATTCTCTTAAAATTTCATCAGTACAGCGTTCTTCATTATCATTTAAAATTCTCTTTATTTATAATTTCACAAGTTTCTCTATTGTTATCAAAAAATAATTTTGATTAAAAAACTGATTTTAATATTTTATTAATTAATCATTTGCTATAATAAAATTCAAATAAAACATCCAATCTACAAATCATCAATAAAATTCGCGAGTTTCATAAAAATAACCAGAACTCAAAAAGTAGGGGAAATTCGGTCAGCAACTTTTTTACGTAGATTCACCCCTGCTTTTCACTACGTCTAGATTGTCGGTAATAAAGAACTCGTTTTATACAGCAAACGTACCAAACAACCAACATAAACAAACAAACCGTGATTTTATTGACTGTCAACGTGTCAACTACTGTCAAAAACTGTCGATGACGAAGTCCCGGAACGTCAAAACACATTGTCAATATTTGTAATGTAATTAAAACAAAGGTAAATAAACAATGGAATATACAAATATAATTTTTTACGCTTGGTAAAAATGCAGTAAAAATGTTTTTGAAATGGGTTTGAAAATGAATAGTCATTTATGCATACTTGATGAATATTTAGGAAATAAAAATTATGTTTTTTTTTAGCAATTTGTAGAGTAAATGTCGTAAGAAGCGAAATATTGTTTCTTCTATTTGCTGTTTTGACAGAAAAATTTGACAGTTTATTTATGGAAATGTTCTTTTTATTTGTGT
>JAPYZL010076231.1:0-15686 GCA_030522825.1 Platygaster orseoliae | reverse complement strand
GCGCTCGGGCACCTGCTTTCAGTCTCCTGAGCGCATGGTCTCTCAGAGGCCATATATGTGAAACGATTTGGAATTTGACTCTGAAATTTTGTAGACATGTTTTTGAATATATTTCTAATCGCATGAGATAATTTTCAAAAAATTGATTTTTTTGACTCTCTAAACCAGGTTCCCCCCTTAAATCAAGAATGGTTTCCTTAAAGTATGATAAATCTTAATTTTAGACAAACTTCCATTTTAAGATGCAGCAAAATTAAGACATGACTTGAACTTCAAATATCGTCTTCAATAAAAAGAATATGTCTTAAATCAAGAATAATTTTCTCAAATTATGATAAATCTTCTTAATTTAAAATTGGCACACTTGAAAGTAATTGTGAACATAGACAAAATTGAAGGTAATATTTGAATTTCAAGGCGTGCCTTGATTTTGCTGCATCTTACAATAAGATCCAGTTATTAGACTGCATTCTTGAAGTTTGCATTCTTAAATCTTGTTTGAAGATGCAACGAAATTAAGGCATGGTTTGAAATTCGAATTTTATCTTGAATTGAGTCCATGTTTAAATTTATTTTAAGCAAGTCTTGAATTAAAAGGGTATGTCTTGAATCAATAATTATTTTCTCAAATTATGATGAATCTTTATTTAGGACTTTGAATCTAAAAATATGATTTAATTTTCAGACTGCACTCTAAAAACTCGCTCTTGTCTTAAGATGCAACGAAATTGAGGGATGGCTTAAAATTCAAATATTGTCTTAAATCAAGAATGATTTCCTCGAAATATTATGACTCTTCTCATTTTTAGACATACTTTCATTTTAAGATGCAACAAAATTAAGACATGACTTTAAATTAAAGTATTGTCTAAAATCAAAAGAACTTGTTTTCACTTAAGAATGATATCTTCAAATTATGATATACCTTCTGAATTCAAAACTTCCACGCTTGAAAGTAATTGTGAACATAGACGAAATTGAAGGTAATATTTGAATTTCAAGGCGTGCCTTGATTTTGCTACATCTTAAAATAATATTCAACTATCAGACTGCATTCTTAAAAGTCAATCTTGTTATAAGATGCAACGAAATGGCATAACTTAAAATTCATATATTGTCTTAAATAGAAAAGAAGTGTCTTAAATCAGAAATAATTACCTTAAATAATGATGAATCCTCTTAACTCAAAACTTATCCTCTTATTTTAAGATACGAAAATTAAGACATGACTTGAAGTTCAAATATCGTCTTAAATAAAAAGACTATGTCTTAAATCAAGAATGATTTCTATTTCTAACGAACAATTTCTTGGAGAATGAATGAAGCTCCTTCTAGATCCATCATTTCGCAGTTATCACTGGAAACAAGGCGCGAACTATTAATTATCCCATCAATTGCGAAGCGTAGATAGCGCCGTATTCCAGAAGACAACGCGTTTACCCCTCGGCTCACGCGGCGTCGTAATAAAGCATTTTATTACATCGCGGCGTGATACCGTGATGCACGGGCGCACGCGTGCATAATGTATGTACGTACATGGATTCCATGGGCTTCAGCCTTCATAATATATTATCGCCGCAGTTTGTCGCAAAAGCGTCGGGTAAAATAGCTTGAAACCTGGCCAGGAGATAACGCCACGCCCATCAGTCATGGTGCTTTTTGGCAAAAACTTATCAATGCCTGGTGTCCCGGGGGACACGTCGTGCTAACCGATTTCCGAATTATACAAATTACTGGCGGATTAGTATCGAGTGGCGACGCGGAGGGGCCGCGAAAGTGGATGAACGAGGGCGCGGGCGCGTCCGGGGAGACGAATGGCCCTCACCGTTAAAATTGGAAACTCTGCGGATTTATGGCCATAAAGCATTCGCGGGTAGAAAGATTCCACCAGGCTGGTCAAAACTCGGGCAGAGATTTTTTTCGGGCGCAGCGAGTTTGCGGATATTTTTCGTTCCAATGCAGTTATCGGGATTTCCATATCGTTCGTGTTTTGCTAGAGGCTTATTAAAAATCCAGACAATGCAGAGTTTTGTGACTGAAATCAACAACTGTTAATTTCCGTGAATACGAAATCTTTTTTAATTTTGTATTCGAAATTTTCAATTGAATATCTCCGTTTAAGAACTTTGTTCAACTTCTCGATGTTGGCGTGAAAATTTAATTTCACACCTAGAGTAAATTCCGCGATAAAATTTATGGTAATACAAATTTGTTCGTCAAGACCTTTCGTAAATTATTTAAATAACGGGGGGAAAAGTTGGGAGATGAAAAAAGTTGCATTCAGACTCGAAACTGTATGAGTAGCCGAGAAAAGACGAAGAGAAGTTTCGGAATAGTTTCGCATAAAAGGTCGAGGAGAACTTGCATCCCAGAAACATCACGAGTGAGATTACTTTTCTAATCGAATTCAGAAATTCAAATGGTATATTTCTTGGACCCCGAGGATTTTCTGTGTATGGACGTTAGTATTTGTTTTCTCGTTTGCTTATTTAATACACGAATAGTGAGGTTTATATCGAGTGCAACGTAATGATAACAATAAAACTTAAAGCAATATAAATAATAAAAGTAAGATATAATATGCTTTGTAACATGTTTTATCGACATATCTGGACTTCACAGGACCAAAGAACTTGCCCTGCTGCGAGTACAGATAAATTCAATGATTCAGAAAATCCTCATCAAACAATTTCATTTCCCAATTCAGTTCGTAAGTAGTCCAATGTCACGTGTGAAATTCAAGTTTGGGTTTTAGCATATTTGCTAATGAGATTCATCAAATATTTCATCATGATCACATCTGACATTAAGTGAGAGTTTCTAAACTCTCAGAATTTGAATACATAGACGTGACGTGTGTGGAAAGTTGGTGAATGGGTAATGACCGTATATTCTAACGGCGCGAATGCGAGCACACTGACGAGGCTTCGAGCACCGGTTGAAATCTGATGATTTAGTGACGTTGAATGATTCGATCGAGGAGTGATCAACGTCAGATTGAAATTCCGTTCTGCAAATGTTGATCAATACTCTCAACACGGAGTAATGTAAAAAAGTTGTAGTTTCGTATCTAAATATTGTTAACCTCTGAACCAATGCACCGAAAATTCCAAAGTACAACTTCGGTAAAAATGAGTAGATATCTGGAGATCTACAATAGATCTCTGGATATTTGTAGGAGATCTTGAGATATCTAACATAGATGTCTATAGATCTCATTTGATCTTGTAGTAGATAACCGCTACATAGATCTACAGGTAGATCTCTGTATATCTTCGTAGATCTACTTGTAGATCTCGGTTGATTTCCATTGATCTGTTGGTAGATCTACGAAGATCTTTATAGATCTATTTGTTGATCTCGGTCATTTCCATTATCTGCTCGTAGATCTTTGTAGATTTTTATAGAACCTTGCAGATCTTTGAATATCTTTGTAGATCTTTGTAGATCTTTGTAGATTTTTGTAGAACTTTGTAGATCTTTGTAGATCTTTGTAGAACTTTGTAGATCTTTGTAGATCTTTGTAGATCTTTGTAGAACTTTGTAGATATTTGTATATCTTTGTAGATACGTAGATAGATCTATAAAGATGTACCCAAATCTGGGATCTCTGTAGTTCTGCTTGCGTAGATCTACAGTAGATCTCATATATATATATATATATATATATATATATATATATATATATATATCAAAAGATCTACTCATTTTAACCTGGGAAGAGTTTCGTTTCCAGTCTACGAGTAATGAACAAAATCAGAGGTTCCGGTACAAATTACCCCTACCACTGCCCATCTCGAACTTTGCCACTCTTCCGGAATTAATCCCCTTAGCGCGGAAACGCGCCGCTCTTGAAGGACTTTCGTAACATATTGCGTCCCTTATAAAACTCCGGACGCCGCTCGGCGACAGAAATTATCGCTCCGGCTGCACCACGGCGCTTATGTACGTACGTGCATGTACCATATATTCGCCCCTCCCCCTCCCCTTTCGTTTCACCATCCCTGCCACACTCAAAAACACCCCAACACACACGCCTCTTCAACCAGCATGCATAAAACACCTTCGCCAGAAACGTCGTTTTATGCGGCGCCGAGCGAGAAATTCAATATTATATCCATAAAGTCGAAAATTAGATTACAGCGACGATTTCACACCCAACGCGGAGAGATTTATTGGCCAAAGTAATGGCGGGAGAGTATTAAAACCTGCCCCAAAGGGTCCGAGCGCTTCCAGGGAGAGCTATCTCTTTGAAAGCCCGCGCGACGTAGCGCCATAATAATCCGGATAAAATTGGCTATGAAAGCGAGAGTGCAGTAGAAATCGGTGAATGGTTGGAGGGGGGGGGGGAGGGAGAATGGGATCACGTGGATTTACATAGGGATTTTGAGTATGATGGATTAGTGGTAAGGTTTGGTTTTGAAATTGTTTTTTAGTGATAACTCGAATTCTAGAATGTTGTGTTCTTTTCTTTCTTTCACTACTTTGTAACAAGGAATATTATTTCTATTAGTTACAACTGATAAAATGTTTATATGAAAGTGTAACTGAAATCTTGGAATTTTTAGTGATGTGGCAGAAAGCGATTTTTATATATTATTTCCACCCTTTCAGGGTAAAAAGATGAATTTTACTGTGTATATAACTTTTTTACTTATCTAAAATTACAGATAATAGTTACACGAACTTTGAAAAAGTTAAAAATTATTATATTATTGTATAGTACGCTGTATAGCTATAATGCTTAGTAATACCAATCCCCTTCAGTATTAGTTATTGTTTTTATTTCAAAACATTTTGAATAAAGACTTCTACAAAATATGATTATTTATGTTTTTTATCATAATATATAGATATAAACTTTCAGACATACAGAATTATATATAAATCTTATAAACAACTTAATCCAATTCGCAGTTTCAGAAAAAATTTATATTTACTTTAATTTTTGTCTGCGATAGATAGATATTTTTGAGTACTGGCCAACTTATCACTTTAATAACAATAACGTTATTACAGTGGAGTATTACAATATTAAATTCACATTAATGTAAACATTATATATTGCTTAATAATACTATTCATTTTATTTTTAAATAGATACAGAAAATATGAATAGATAAATTTTTTATTTTAAGAATTCATAATACAGCATTAAAAAAAAATTAACCTGCCTGGCAGATTTTTTTTTTAACAACTATACAGGGTGATTCAACATGACCTGAGGACCCGAAAAATTTAGATTCCTTGTAAAATTCTAAGACCATATTTCCTTTGCTACTTTTTACAAAACTTAAAATCAAAAAAGTTATTCAAGTTTGAAATTGAAACAATAGATGCGCTTTTTCAACAAGTGAGAAGGAAAACCACGGACCAAACTCTAGCTAAATTTTCTTCATATTTTTCTGAGTCAAAAAGTCCTTTGCCACTTTTCGCAAAACTCAAAATCAAAAATGATATTCGAGTTAGAAGTTTCAACCAATCAGATTTCTTAGATTTCAAACTCAAATATCTTTTTTGATTTTGAGTTTTGTGAAAAGTAGCAAAGGACTTTTCGATTCAGAAAATTATGAAGAAAATTTGGGTAGAGTTTGGTCCCTGGTTTTTATCGCCATTTGTTGAAAAAGCGCATTTATTGTTTGAATTTCAAAGTTGAATAACATTTTTATTTTTGAGTTTTGTAAAAAGTGGCAAAGGAAATATTGTCTTCGAATTTTACAAGGAAGCTAAATTTTTCAGGTGCTCAGGTCATGTTGAAACACCCTGTATTATGGAATTTTATTAAATAAAAAAAAAATTTCATTCATAACTTGTTTCGTTCAGTAAAATAACGTGGTTGTTTAATATTTATTAATCTATATGAATAACATTTACACTAGCAACTTAAAGTTATTGATTTTAATAAGTAGAAAACTATGAAAGGTCATTTTACGAATTATTTTATTTTTGAACTATTTTAAAAATGGAGTTTTTGTAATTGTTTTCTGAACATTTATCAGAAATTAATTAACTGAAATATCAGGAGAAGAATCATTAAGAAATAAAGAGATAAAACTGGACTTATTTTTGAGAAGTATCCGATAGATAAAATCTAAGCTAAATCTGGCGCCGGGGGTCTTACTATGGTGTGACACAAAGAGTTTCATAAAGTAAAACTTTTTATGTATGTTATTGGAGAAATTACTGTGTTCGGTTTGACTGAGTCAGCGAAATGAAGTTTTTTTATTATAAAGAAAGATATCCAATCTAAAAATTGTGTTAAAACTAATATTGAACATTGGCTATCCTTTTATTTGATGAAATTTGGTGAACCATCAAAGAAACACATTTTATCAAAGTGATTTGTAAAAAATAACGAAAAATACGATAATTTGTAACTCTGCGTTGTAAAAAGTATGTTTTAAATATTCTTTTCCCATTTATGAACTTTTCTTTTTTTGACATTGTAAGTGTAATGAAAAATTATAAATTTTTAACATCAAATGTTTTAGAGTCGTAAATATATTTCTTATATGCAGAAAATTCGAAAATAAATATTTATTCACAAATAGCATAAATTAAGAAAACGTTTCCTGACAAATTTTAAGTACTTTACTATATGTTTCGACAATAAGCAAAATTTCATAACATAAAAAAAAAGTTGATTAATCAAAAAATCGTAATAGAGTTTTTCCAGACATAATTGTTCCTAAAAATGTCTCACAGAAACTTATTTTAACGAAAAACCCAGTTAAAAAATTAAATAGGTTCATACTCAACAAAGAAAAACTGTCATTGCTAAAATTAACCAATTAATTAGTACAGAATTTAAAAATCCAAATAACACTCATTACCGTCTTTGTACTTCAACACGTTCCCAACAATCATCAGTTAAAAATAATTTCCTCATCCCCAATTACCAACTCCCGTCTAAACACGTCACGTAACACCTCTAAAACTCCATTTCCAGAAGAAAATGATGCTCTCGGGCCCAAAATGATCCGCAATATTGCACTTTGCGAAAGCGCCCCGAGTTAGTCAGATCCAAAATTAGCATTTCGTACACATTCAGATGCAGATTTCAGTGCCTATTCCAGGTACTTTCGCTGAGAGCAAAACCCGAACGTCCTATGAAGTGTCTTGTTCCTCGCAATCTCTGATGAAGCGCGGCAGCTTTTTGTAACGTACCCGGCCAATAGCGAGGGGAAGGAAAAAGCTCGGCTCCTTGTTGACGACTCAATTACCTCGAGCGGACAATCGGCATCCATCGAACAGAGCAATGCAACTATCCTACAATTACGCGGGCATTCACAGTAAAATGCAGAATTGAGGCGCAAGAACAACATCCAGATTCTACCTCGAGCTGGGTCAATGCTCTTTTGCATTTGGGTCGTGAATAGCGCGGCATTAATTAATGATCTAATTGTCAAGACTGCTTCTTTTCAGAGGCTGCTTCGTTGCGGAGATTGCTTTTTGCCGCTTTGTTCGGTTTCTATACATTTTATTAAGGAGTTCCATTGCTGGGATGATAAGCTTGAATGACAATAATCCCGAAATCTCAGAAGACTGTCGTGATTCGGTTAAGAATTTGCATTGAAACTTTTTTCTTTTTTTATATACTTAACTTTGATCTAATAGAATAGTTTTTGTTTATTGAATAGTGCATTTATGTTTCAATGGTAAAGATGCATATATTTTGCATTGTTTTGCAATTTACTAAGTTTAATTAAATTTCGAAATTGTATTACGTCGCAAAATCAAAGTAAAGGTATTGGCAAAAGAATAACATTGTCACTGTAAAGTTACGAAATTCAGTTGTTCAATGTGAACAGCATATATTAAAGTGATTCCAATTTTGTAACAATTTTTTTTTTATTATTTCATACTGTATTGAAGGGAAAAAGTTGAAAATATTAAAAAAACCACGAAATTAGATTACGACTTTCGAAATAAAAATTTAAAACTTAAGTCAATTCCATTATTTGTTGTATATTCCAAAAAAAGAATAATCGAAAGATTCTACAAAAAAAGTTACTTAACGAAATTTCAACAATCGAACTATTGACTAATTTTTTCCATTTTCAAATACGACAATAAAGACATTATTCATGATAAGAACAATCCTCGTTCAAAATTTATGCAAATTCAATAATTCTTATATATTTCAAAATATTCTAATCAGCGGCGTAGACAGAAAACATTTTTGGGGAGGTGTTTTTCGAAAAAATATATACGTATTTTCGTCAGGATTTTATAATTTTTAATCCTTGAAAATGTGGTCACGAGAGTACAATTTTCCAATTTTTTTGCAGTCCCGAATTGGATATTTTTTCATCTTCCTATTAAATATAATGGAATTCAGTTTTTGTAATTTTCAAGTAACAAAGTTTATGACTTTTTTTTTCTCATACTTTTAGTATTTTTTCACAACTCAACCAATTTTCTTATTTTATTGTGGATTTCTATACATCAAATTTTTAAAGATTTTTGAAAAATCATAGTGCATAGATTTTTATAGTATTGACGATTTCCAGTTGGCTATATTATTTACTATTTATCATTGTTATTTATATTTACTATTTTTATTGTTTCAAAAATGTTTCACTATATATTGTATATAGTCAAACATTCATTTCAGAAAAAATTCTTTTGAAGTTACAATAACTGTTATTTAGAGTTAAAAAAACTGAAAATTCTGGACTTGATTTGAATTTCACTGATTTTTTGATTCAGTAGTGTTATATTTATGCGTTATTTTCGTCTATTTTCGTGAAATGATATTGTACAGATTATTTTCTTCAAATAAAGATTTCTAGTATTTCTCGCATTTTTTCAGTATTTACGAAAATCAAAAGGGTTTTTTAATGTTTTTTTAGATTTCTAGTATTTTCACAGATGTTTATGTATATCGATTCATTAAATTCAATTCTGTAGAATGCAAATATCGATAGATTTTCGATGATTTCATAGATTTCTTGGTTAATACGATCAACTTTAATTTTAATAATTTTATGTATTTCTCGAATTTATTTATTTTTTCAGTATTTATAAGATTTTCCATTATTTTCTATTATTTTCATACATTGATGCCATTTGTGCAGATTTTTCGAAAACCCAATTTTTTCATAGAATTCAATCACTTTTAGTATTTTTCTAAAATTTTATGACTCGAAAGGTTTTCTAGTATTTTCATAAATTCCTGTCTCAATTTTTTCTAACATCATTTCTAATTTCAGAATTTTCATAAATTTCAGTATTTTTTTATAAATCACTATTTAAAAAAAATGTTTTTCCACGTTTTCTTCTAGTACATGTTTGGCTATATTTCGTAGTATAATTTAGTTTCAAAAAAATTCCTTTCAAATTAGAATAATTGTTATTTTTAGTTACAAAAACTATAAATTCTGAAACTAATTTGAATTTGTCGTATTTCATGATTTGGTATTGTTATTTTTATACATTAATTTTTATCATTGTCACTTTTGTTTATTTTTCGTGAAATAATAATGAATTCATCTTAAATTTCGGGAGGGGTTCGAACCCCCAAAACCCCACTCTGCCTACGCGCCTGATTATAATGGAAAAGCCATTTTATTCAAAGATTCGAAAATTTTCATTTTTTTGGAGAACACATAATAAACCTCTCTAGATGACTGAAAATTGCCATTTATCCTGTATATTGGAAAAACACTTTTTTATCTCAGTCTCTCCCAACATTTTTCACCAAAGTCGTCGCTTGTATCTACGAAAGCATCAAACTATAAATTCTCACTGCTCCTAAATTTCGAGTATAAAAACTCTGGAAGATTTTTAAAATCTTAGCGAAGGTAAAAAATTTTCGTAGTATATAAAATTATCTTTATCACTTTCAATGATCATAAAAGTATAATAAAATTCACTCAGGAAAAATCATAACAGTTGAGATTTTCAAAAAAAATGAGAATCATACTTCTAAGGAACGAGAATTTCGGTAACAATAATTAAATGTAAAACTTTTGGAGTCTAAAAACTGGTTGGGGTACTTTTCCCAAAAACATTGTTTTCAATATCTTTTCTTTTAATGTTTTTTTTTCACTAAAAATTTTTTCCAAAAGATTTTTTCCCCGAAAATCAAAAAAATGTCATCCTAAAAAAAAATGGACATTCGACGTGTCGTATAAATGTTTATATGAAAAAAGTTAACTGTGAAATTCGAATTTCAGTTCAAATCGTACGACCAAAATTTCTGGGAAAAAAAAATTTCTGGGAAATTTGGAAATTGGGAAAATTAAAAAGCGTGAGAAAACTATTTTGGGAGAAAAAATATTGGGGAAAAAGATTTTGAGGAAAAAAATTTTGGGAGAAGCGTTCCCTCACCCGAAAAACTACATAAAAGCAAAACATTTATTTCTGTAACCTAATACACTCTGACCCGACGCACTGAATAATTAACAAGTTATTGGATAAACTCGCGTCTCACTTTTTTTAACTTCCGAGACGTTCCTTGATTGAGCGAAATCTCGCCGTAATGAGTGCCTCTTCGCGTAACCCGTAAAACACTAAGGAAACGCGAAAAGTTTCAAGATCGCGGCTACAGGCGCAACTTGGCTACTTCAACTTTATTTATCGCAAGCCGGTTTTGTTCTAATCACGAAAAGGCTCTTGCGAGGTAAACTTCGGTAGCTCGAGTTTTGCCAAAGTTGGCGATTTGAAAGCCGGCGCTGTATATTCATAACATATATGCCTTTAAGTCCGCGCGATTTATTCAAGCGCCGGCACACGCGCAAACATACCCACGAGTCACCGCGAATTTCACCGCAAAGCTCGGGCGTATTTATGAAAGACAATTAAAACACTGGAATATGGCGTCGTCGCGAGGAAAACTTGTCTCATTGGGAGTCTGCGAGAGATGAAAAATTCAGGAAAAAAATTCAGCAAAGGTTTCTTTTATTTGCGATGGAAGGAGAAGAGATTCAACATTTTTTCAACAAAGGACGTAATCACATTAAAGTGAATGTCTCGTATTTGTGAAAAAAGATATCACTTAGATATAACTTTTTTAGTGAGTCTTTATTATTTATTTTGATTATATTTATTGTTGTGAAACTATTTTTATGTTATCTAGGTTTTTTGTAATATAAATGGAGTATCATTTGATTTCATCTTTATTTCGGGAGGTTTTCGAAACCACAAAACCCCATTCTGTCCCTGCATTTCACATAGAAACTTTTTTATTAAACACCGTGTGGAAATGGCCACTTTTCCACACACTTGGGCGAAGCAAAACTGGCATTTCTACACGTTGTTGAATAAGATATAGTCATTGAACAACTTCCAGATTCGTTAAGAAAAACGTTTGTGCCTTAGTGAAGAAATACACTATATTTCCACTTTATCGATAAACATATGTCGTTTACCAGTCTTATATAATATGGTGTTTACAACTTTCAGCTGTTCTCTAAGGGTAGGTGTACAGATAATTGTTCATTTAAAGCAACGTGAACGTCTGATTACTCGAGGTGACAAGAAAATGGCTCGGGATGTAGCAAAGTTGAAACAGTTGGGACGAGTGGATGGCGTCGAGTGGTGGGCTCTATTCTATTATAATGAGAATGGAATCCCGAAACTAGGATGCGCTCGGAACAGCAGCTCGGAAAGGTTAAGTCATGTGGAAGAGGGCACATGGTCGATGAAACTCCGTCTCCTGGCACCATGTGATCTTAACTCCGGCGTAACTCGACTTGACCTAGCCTAATCCGACCAGCTTTTGTCGTCCCAGACAAGTGTACACTGTTTTCAACTTCCCACACGAGTTTCAACGTTTCGCTATTCGGCCCTATTCCAGGGAAGAAATTGGAATCAACGTTTCACTCGCATTCTGCTGCATTGTAATAAGACGAGGATGCAGGCGGGGGAGGGGGGTCACTCGTGGTTATTTCACAAGAATAAGAAGAGGGAAGAAAGTTTAATGGATGAATTCTACTTGAAGATTCTTCGGTGCATTTAGGAATGTACTTTCTAGGGTAAGTGTATTCTTTGGTTATTTCGAGGATGCATTATTTTAGATTGCTGGTTTTCAGGAAAATAAGAGTTCGTTATTTTTATCGATATGCATGAATGTATAAAAATATCAGAAAATATTAGAAAACTTCGTGAACAACTAGTAGAGGAAGTATTTAATTTCCAAACGATTTCAAATATTCTTAAAGCGATGGTAGAATATAGTATAAAAATATTATAAATTTCTCCTCTATTTTAATATGAAGGCTATCATGAAAATTACACTTCATTGTTAAATTCAACGATATAAAAAAGTCAGGATCACGGAGCTTTTATCGTTAATTCATATGCTTTTAGCTCAACGTCTAATTATCCACTAATCCAACTCTTTCGTAACATGTAAAATAATTTACGGTTTTCACAATTACAGCACTCATTGAATTTCCTCTCTTTCATTCATTTTTTGTAGCTTCCGCAGTCGGGACAAAGGGTCCACGAATTACATTTACGCCATACCTTATTTCGCGATAACGTCGAAGAGAGATGCAGGTAATTAGGATGAGATGAGAAACGGATAATTTTGGGAGTCTGCTCTATGCGACGAATGAGCACTAGACACAAAGACGCGAGAGCATTGTCACAGGGAATCGTGATTCTGCCACATGAGAAAATCGAAATAATGTTTCTATATGCGCGTATGAAATAAATCATGGAATGGTTAATGAAATATTCATAGTTTTTATTTATTTTCGTTGGTAAATATGATGATAGTTGTTTATCACTAAAAATCTCTCTCGTTTAAAGACTTTCATCAACTTACATTTCCACTTCATACTTCCCCTGAAATCCCATCAACTCGATCCAACAACATTTTCCAAAATTCATCACCAAGATTAGGCGAATTGCACATGCTTTCAGAGTCGGTAAGCGTGAAACCGTTTAAAACGTGCTCGAAATGAATAGAAGGTCGATCCTAATTTCGGAATGAGTATCGTTAAACGCGAGCGTTACGGACGAGGTAAAGTGGTTGTTGGCGTTCATTTATCTTTTGATGATGGCCATTTTCGGGGGGGTAATAATGAAAACCGCGATTACACGCGTCGTCAGGAAACTCCGACAGAGAGATAACGCGGGGTCGTGGGCGAGACGCGCCGTGGTCGGGCATGCCTGATGGTTTGGCAATTAGGGGAACACGTGTTTTGCGTGGCGTATTGAGGGCTAATCGCTCAGTTGTTCTAGACTAACTCGCCGTGCTGAACGTTCCTGTGGCACTTGTACGTAAACGCTATAACAAGTAATATCGACAATTCCGAATACGAATCCAGCCTGGTAAATAGCAAGAACGCTTATTAATGCATGTAGAATCAAGGTTATGAACGTTTCACAGAGCATGAAAAGTTGAGGTATAATATGAATATCATGAAATATGAAAACATGAGAAGATTTATGAGGAAATTCATTCAAAATTTTGTTATACTGAGTTTGGTATGTAATTCCGATTACATTATAAGGTTTCGAAAAATATAGTTCGAGCAGTTAATGCTCTAACTACCCAACAAATCCAATTGTAGAATTGGGAAAGCGATCTAGAATCACGCAGAACTATGCAAATTCATTTAAATTACCAGAGTGAATCGGAGAACAAACAAAACAGACCCACCCTACGACAATTCAACCGCGGTATCCCAACAAGGTCACATGGGACATAAACTCGAGTGCCAATAATTCCGCTATAGATCAGTTAGACACGAATTGTTACAAGAATGTACGGAGCATTTACATTGAATATATCGAAAGTGCAGTTGATTACTTGTCAAGTCATTCAGTGACTCCTAAGGGTTATAGAATGTAGTTTTTTTTTCAGAAACATCATAGATTTCTGAAATGAAGAACTTCAGCAGAGACTAATCATGACTTTTCAAACCTAACCTAACCTAACAAAACGAAATTCTTTCTAGTCTTCTAGTTTACTGGATTTTTTTCATTTATCGTATCGTTCTTTCGGTTTTGTTTTTTTATGCTTGTTACGGATGCCATGAAAAGTTTCACTTAACAAGCGAGTTTTAAACTCACAACAGTTTGTTTTCTATGAATAACATTTGGTTCTGCACACCGAATTTTATTTGTTTTCTACAGTGAAGCCATTGAAGCTGAAGGCGAATTTTTTCAAACTCTAGTTCATCCATTTTGTCATCAAAATAATAACGAACTGCAACATTAACTCCGAAACGTTAAAATATCAAAGGTCGTCAATTGTTGCTGTTGATTCACAAAATTTCTAGTAGCGAATGTTCGAAAGTCCCGAAGAAACGCGACAGGCGAAATCGGATTTCATTTTTATTTTCACACGACGCACCGAGACACAATCGATACAGATTTATTAGCTTCGGAGTTTGTGGAGTAACGATGTTTTTGCTTTGACGTTTTTTGTTCTCCATTTTACCGTCGCAATTCGAGCGCGCGGAACGGGATTAATTTCACATCGTTCACAAATATCTTTGACCCGCACATTCACCGCGCAAAATCTACATTGGCCAGCGTACATAATGTCGACATTACCTCGTTTGGTAGTCTATTTGAGATGTTCAGTGGACATTGATTATATTCAATGGAGTAATTACCGAGAACATAGGATGAACAGTGAGTAAAAGTGTTTTTCAGCACAATTTTTCAAGTACTGAAGTGTTGGTTTCTTCTCTTTCTTGAATTTCATGTCACAGGATATTTATTTTATTCAATCACAAATTGAATTATAAATTCAATATAAGTTCAAAATTAGGTTGTATGACTCTAAAAGCTTTCATGCTTGATATATGTTGTTCCTACGATACTGTTGCAAGCTAATTAGAGTATTACATTTGGGTGTGGACCATCGTTCGATCAACAAAATCCCAGCAACAAATTTCCAGGGAACGAGACCTAAATTAAAATATGCGTGATGTTGATGCGAAAGCGAGGTAATGTCGCGAACGGTGCAAGCGATTTAGCAGGATGAAACGCCTGGTTTGCTTGTTATAAAAAATGTATGCTGTTGGGACGTCGAGAGAAAATTGCCGCATCGATTTTTTGAAGGGTCGCTGTAAGCGTCTGTGTGATAGCCAATTGTCGCGGATACATCAATAATCGGATGTCATATTCGTCGGCTTCAGAAATGAAGAACGATGAATATTCGCATCATGATTTTTTTCATTAGATTAGACCAGCGATTCTTCCTGGGATGAAGACAGGCACGTAAGCAGAGAGGGGTTTTTGGGGTCCAAATTTTAATTTCGTTTCAAAATGAAGAAAAATATTAAAAATGAACATTAAAATCAATGAAAATACAAAGAATATTGGAATAATGCGTTAACTTTATAATAATGATCTGAAATAATAAAGAAATCAATAAAAATAAGGATGAAAAATAATGAAAATAGGCGAAAATAATCAAAAATGTACTTACTGGAATATAGAGGACGTAACAAATAGTTTTTACCCATGCATCCGTAAAAAAGGCCACTTTATTTCTATGGAATGCGGGAAAAAAAGCCCCTTTTTGGGGTACTCGGAAATCAACGGGAAATATTAATAAAAACCCTGGGAAACATTCATCAATCACGGATCAGGCAACTTTTTTCCCTGTGATCCGGGATTTATGAATATTTCCCTAGGGTTTTATTGATAATTCCCGCTGATTTCCAAGTACACCAAAAAGAGGATTTCGTTCCTGCGTTCCATAAAAATGAAGT